>BPLR01010240.1:0-78761 GCA_021605095.1 Caerostris extrusa | reverse complement strand
GTTGTAACTGTTGCGCCTTCAAGAAACCACTGCTAACATGTTTGCTCAGGTCGATATATTCATGGTGGGGTTTTCTAACATAATCTATCACCATCCGATTTTTTTTGTAACTCAATCTATTATTAAAAATATGAAAACTGAAGTGAAGGAATCTATCAGCTATTTCTCAAAATTATCACAATTTAAACTGGTGAGAAAGGATTAAAAATAAAGATGTGTATATCAAATAACGGTTATTATATGTTGCAGAAAGCATATTCACTGGGTAAATGTTTCCATTACAATAACTAAGTTTGTGAGTTGTCAGTACCCAGGGTTCTTAACTCACCACTTGATCCAGCTGTAATCTGTCCCTAGCTTTTACACTAAAAGTAGGATCTTCAATGATTTTACTATGAAGCTTTGTCTCCTCGAAATTTGCAATGGGAAGGCATTTTGTGTGAAGATGTGCAATGTGATTGGGTGATTATTTTAACAAGAGGAAAAGTGAGAGAGGAATCCGCGCACGCCACACAGACCACCATCATTCCGACGGATCTCATTATCTCCAAGAGGGCTGGCATTCTGGACCTTGCGAAGTTATTCCATAAATTACGGATGGAAAATAAAAGATTATTCATTATAATCCGAGTTTTGATTTTAAAAATTAAAAATTATAATTTAAAGTTATAATACCATTAAATATTATTTATTTTTGAGCATTTATTACAAATTTTAACAATGCCAGTATTCCTGGTTTAATACCGTTTTTCATTACTAGAAATTAAATTCTTATCTTGTGAGTTTATTGTTGTCGCAATTCTTAAGTTCCCTATCAGCTTAGAAATTCTTATCTGTGAAAACAAGGTTGTGGTTCTATGAAGTGTAATATTTCGATATTTTTAAGTGCAACATGAAGAAGTTTTTATTCCATTTGTATTTTCTCATACAGAGTTCAAAATATTTTTCAGATTTATTATATATATACTAATAAATAATGCCCGATAATACTTCGGTTTATGTTTTTAAAATCATTTCAAAAATTTACTAGTACCTAAGATAAGTTGATATTTACACTTTTTTGTGATTTAAATAAATAAGATGTTCATTTATTTTTTTGATTCTTAATACTTTCTGTTATAATTTATTCACATTCTCTTATAAAACTGGCAAATAAAAAAAAAAAAATAAATAAAAAAAAAAAAAAACAAGCTGTGTTTCCTTTTTTTTTTCAAAAATTTCTACTACCTGTATCCGGTGTTAAGATCTAAAAAATACCACCGGATACCGGTATTTGAACTTTGGTCGATATTGCAATCTAATTATAACTGAATTTGAAAATGTCTTATTTTATAATTTCTATGCTGTTCAAATATATTTTTAAATGCTTTGCCAATAAAAATTACTTCGTATTTTACGCTATATTCATTCTTCTGTGATTCATTCACTTGTTTGATAAAATACAGAAAAAAAAAAAAGTGTAAGGTGGAGACATAGGGAAACAACTAGTCATTTAGAAAATATAAAATAAAAATATTTTTTAAAAATATTTATGTATTTACTTTTTTCTTATTAGAATAAGTCTACCTTTAAAAAGCATTTGAATGATTAAATTTTTATAATTCTATAATATGTAAGTATAAAAGGGCAATAAAAATATGTTTATACATCAGGGGCTGTGTATTTGTAATCTTAATGTTTTTCAATATTAAAAGATTTGCAATGAGAAGCTGCCAAAGTAACATACATATTTGCTCAGAATGTAAAAAAAATCATTTTTTAGATTAGCAATAACTTATTCAAAAAATATTACGAAATAATATTTTGTTCTAATATTTTGTTCTTTTATTTTGTATTTTATTTTCTTTCTGTTAAAAAGAATCTTGTTTCCTTAATTTTATTATTAGAACTTTAATAGACGCATATACTTTACAAAGTATATATATATTAAAAAATAATAATAATAATAATAAAGACAAATACACTGTTTAATAAAATGGTAAAATTTTTGATATTGATGCTGATAATTTGGAAATATCCTTTTTATTTTTTATTTTGAGGATAGCAATTTTTGTTCTTTGTAAAAAGCACCAATCAATAAAAATAAATCTATTAATTTTGCTATCGCACTATTTAATTTATTTGTTGAAATCTACTATTCATGTAATTTTATCTGTTGTTTATTTTGTTATTCGACATCTTATTAAAAATAACTAATATAGCCTTTATTATTTCAAAGCCACATGTTTAGAAATATATTATAATCAAATCCTACATCATGTGGAAAAGAAAAGTTTCGTCATTAATCAAAAGTAAAAAATATCACCTTTGAATCTTTAAAAGTGATGACATTAACAATTCACTAAGGACATTCGAATTTATTTATCATAATATTGTTATAATTCAGCATTAAAAAAGAATATAAAAAAGTATATAATTCTATTTCCTTGGATATAAATTTGAATGTGGCGAGGTCTTTTTGTCCCCGTCTAAGAGCATATATTTTAGAATCTGACTAATATTTACTCTATTTTTTGTTATAATGTTTTTGATACGTTAGTAATAAATAAAAAAAAATTTTGATTTGTAAAATAAAAGAAGTTTGGAAATATATCTAAATACATATTTAATTATTTGTCTTCAACGCATTCATCAATTTTATTCATAAATTTTTAAAAAGAAAAAAAAAAAAAATGAAAAGAAGAACTTATATTTCTCAATATTTTCAAAGAGCGAATTTCGAAAAAAAACTTCATTCCTGAATAAATTAAATAATAAACAATTATAATGAAACCACTTTGATTATAAATTCTGAAAATAGATGTTAATAAATATACATTTTTCCAAATAAGTTGAATCCTCTTTATAATTACATATAGTATGGTGCGTTTCTGTTTAGTAAAAAAGTGTTTTTAATAGGTTTATTTGCATTATTAAAAATACATTCTTTGAAATCGAACTTAGGGATTATTCGCTCGGGGCTAGAAAAAAAGTGAGTCTACGCGTAACCACGGTCTACGCCACCGGAGGGAAACACACAAGAAAATGGCGCTTGCGCACATGCGCAACTTCAGGTCAAGGAGAACTGTGGGATATCGTAATATGACCATCATAATGAAGCAGATCTAGCCATGTTTATATACTTTTTGATAAGGTTATACTTTATTTGATGGGTTTCCGTGTGATTTAATTATTTATTCTACCGCATAATGAATTTATTTATTCGTACGTAATTTAATCATCCTCCTAATCACCTGCCGTGGGCAGAAATGCCGCATTTTACGGGAACTATGAAATTGAAGATTTGTGAAGCGGTGGATTTACGTCCGACTGAATTTGCTACAAGGCATGCAAATGTTGTTGGAAAAAATCAAACTATGCTGATCGACCCTTATGTTGCAGTTGATGTTGATGAGATCCATGTTGATCGCTCATCCACCAAACAGAAAACATTTAAGCCGGTATGGAATGAGTTCTTCTCCACCGATATTCACAGTGGACAGAATTTGGGTCTAACTGTTTTCCACGATGCGGCAATACCGCCTGATGATTTTGTAGCCAATTGTAATATTTCGTTTGATGAGCTTCTGAATTCATCGAAAGAGCCAGGAAAATACGAGTCTGATGTTTGGGTACGTAAATACCTTTCACTTCGTGTTCATCCCTTCTAGCTATAATTAGAATCACTTAAATGACCCGAAATCTTAACGAGTTAGTTTTCCGTAAAAACTTTCATTTGTAAATTGCATGCTTTTCTCATTATGGAAGAAGAAAATGAAATTTCTGCTTGTTATTATAGCAACAAGTATGGTCATCTGACAGCTGAGAGTCACACAATCTGTTATCAGTTGTTATATATAACTATCATAATTTTTCTATCTATATTTTTCTAATGACTCATGCTAATCAATTATTTGTATTTAAAGCATATTTTGTGAAATATTTATCAATAAAGTTGGATGAACATTAAAAATTTCAAAATTGTTTATTAAATTTTAATCATGAAGATTTTTGTTTACATTTAAATATATTATGGTGCTGAATAATATAAAGCATCCATTTAAGATATCTGCATATATTGTTCCCAAACTTCTAAATCTTATAAATTTTACATAATGTAATGTTAAAAACTTGAGTATATGAATAAAAAAATATTTAATATTTTTTAATTCTCATTACTTATTTATTCTTTTATTTGAACTTCTATAAAACACTAATAAATATAATTTAAAAATTGACCAAGGAATGTTATATAAATATAGTTTAGAACTCGTGAAATATGTTTTTGTAATATATATATTCTGATGGTTCTTATTGAAATAAGTAATGTTTATAATATATGTCATTAAAGGTTCTTTGATCATTTTTAGTTGTAAAATAATTATTTTACAATAAACTTGCTGTTATTTAAAATTCTCACTTTGTTTAGCAATATTTTTTGAGGATTCAGTGTCATGTGTTATAAACAGCCAACCAACCTAAGTTTACTGTATAATATTGTTTAGAGAATTAATTTTTGTGTGTGTTTCATCTATTTATCTATTATTTATTTCCATAATATTTTTGTAATATCTAATTTTCTAGTTGTTGTAAAATGAGATTGATATTTAATTTTGAGACTTCCTTGTTTTGTAGATTGATTTGGAGCCTGGTGGAAAAATTCATGTTGTTATTGAACTTATTCCCCAAGGTGTGTTTTTCATAATATAATAATGTGCAAATTATTTTTTAAAATTAATTGCTTTTATCAGATAATTATCATTTCAACTTTTAACCTAACAAATAAGCTAAAGTCTTATTTATTATTTTTTGTGAATTTATTGTATGCATATTTATTTATATGTTATTATTTCATAATAGCAGTATATTTCCTAGGCTAGTATTTCTGTTTAAATGCCATCCTAGATATAAAAATTAAGAGTATGTTTTTACAGTAGAAATATAAAGATTTTTGCCATGATTTGAACAATTTAAATGGCATAAATCAGTAAAATAAAATTTATCTATTTGTAAAAATTTTAAGCTTTAGTAATTTAGTATGTCACTTTTTTTTTTTTTTTTTTTTTGCTTTAATTGTATGGTAAAATATTATATTTTGTATTTGTTATGAATTTTAATTTTTCCTCAGAAATTAATCAAAATTAAAATTTGAATCAAATAAAGTTCAATTTTAGTCTTTTCTGACATTAAATGTGTCATACTTATTATAGATGCAATGCATATTTATTTGTATAATTACTATTGTAAAATACTATGCAATTATATATTAACAATTTATTCTAATTTTAGTTGACAATAAGTCAATTTTTCTAAGAAACAATTAAAATTGACTGATTGTTGACTAAAATTAGAATAAGTGACAATATATAATTGCATAGTATTTACAATAATAGTAATTATACAAATAAATATACATTGCATCTATGATAAGTAGGACACACTTATTGTCAGAAAACATTGAAATTTGATTTTATTATTAAAAGTACAAAAAATAAATGTCTTAATTTATAGAATTTATATTTTAGTATAAAAACTATTTTCAAGTATTAACTACTTACTCAAACAAGAGCACTTGATTACTTTCAAAATATTTTTTTATCAAAAACTAAATTATTAATTTAATAACAAAAAAAAAATGTATGTGTTAAGAAACTTTCTATGGTTATATATAACTGATAGTAGTTTATAATGAATGAAATCTTTAGTTATGTATTTTTATGGTGGCCTATAATCACAAAATTTTAATATATTTTGCATCAGAAGTTTTATCATATATATGAAAACCATATATATATATCATACAATCGTATATATGGTTGCTGAAAATATAAATGGTTGTATATATATATATATATATATAGGATGTTAAAAGTAGTAGTAAGATTGAAGTAATAACAAGAGTATCGTTTTAATATATGCTTTATAAAAAATTACAAATTAGAAGCCATTACAATTCTATTATTATATATGATTATTTAAGTACACAGGCAGTATGCTCATTAGATTTAAATGTTTAATAAAAATTTTATAAAAAAAAATGGTTAACTGGAATATATTATTTTGATTTTGAATTATTAAGATGTAAACTTAAATATTTTCTTTCTCAAGAAATTTTTAAAATTTATTAATGCAAGTTTATTTTTATTTTAAGTTTCATTTTTTTTTTATTTGTCTTATTTAAAAAATTCTTATGTATGCTTTCCATTAAAATCTAATAAAGAAGCAAGAACACTGACTTGTATCTGAAATTTAGTGTAATGCAAAGAGAAACAAAGATGTAAATAAACGTTAATGGGATATTAAACAAAAAGCATAATAAAACTGTAACTTGAAATGATTACATTATTTTATGACTTTCCTTTTATAGGCTCGAAATAAATTTTTTTAAAATGAATTATTGCTACTTTTGAAACAGATTGGCATATGAAAATATGTGATAAAAAAACATAATAGTTAGATCTTCAGAATAAAATTTGAGATTTTTTCTGCTTTTTCTTTTAATAAACTATATGGAGTTTATTTTTATATAAAAATTCATGATAGTTTTTCTTTTAAAATATATTAAGAAAATCATATTCTACCAAATATCTTTTGTAAATTTTTAGATATTTATGATGTGAAAGATATTTGAACATTCTCATTAATTGCAATAATAAAGGTGATAAAGTGCAAAATATTAATAAATAAGCGTGTTCATACAGTTTTTGTTAAGAATATTTGTAAGAATTTATTGTGTTCACAAAATAAGTCATATGCTAATGGAAATGCTGATAATTAACTGAAATGAAAAAACTAATCTTTGACAAACTTGTTTAGAAATCATTTACTTAAATATTTGGTGAGCCCAAAAGTAGAAATCTGTGAGTAACTTAAATTTGAAAGGCAAAATTCTGTTCTATGTTTTATTTTTATGAGATAAATGAATAAGCTTATGATCTTCACAAAAATGTTTACAAAGTAAATTTATGATTTAAAATTTTTTAACCCAAAGAACATTGTTTTTTGCCTTTTCTTGTGAAAGCAATTTTTTCCTATTATTTTCTTTAATAGAATATAAAAAGAAATGAAAGATTATAAATGCTATATTTGCTACTTTTTTTGTTTGTAAATGGCAATATGCAATTTAAAAGATTAATAATTATTGGAACTCTTACACCTTAATCTTACTTGCACTTCTTAGGCATTTGTGCTTATTTTTAAAAGTAAATAATTTGCTTAATTATACTCAACCAAAAATTTTTTTAAAACTAAATTTCTTTTATAAGAAATTATGTTTTTAATAGAAATGGGTGCAAGTATAAAAACATATCCACTTATCAACTTCATTTTTAAAAAATTTTATATGTCAGGTATTGTAACTTATTTTGTTTATAAGAAAATGATTGTGCTTTATTGCGATTATGATATTATCTTATTAGTTTAATTAGATTTTATTGTTAAAAAGTTGTATCATTTTATTAAAATAAGCAAGCCCTGGTTGTATAAGTAATTGTTCTAACAGTGAAATGCTAGTATATTTTTTTGCATTTTCAAAACATTTTATTAGAAATATCTAATGCAACTTTTCAAGAGTAATTGCTGACCTTTTAGATTATCAAATGAGTACTACTTCTCAAAAATTATGCAAATAGTTTTTAAATAGT
Source organism: Caerostris extrusa (assembly GCA_021605095.1). Taxonomy (NCBI): domain Eukaryota; kingdom Metazoa; phylum Arthropoda; class Arachnida; order Araneae; family Araneidae; genus Caerostris; species Caerostris extrusa. The sequence goes on along the minus strand of BPLR01010240.1, from coordinate 71,139 downwards.
AGAGTTTTGGCAGCTTGGTAGAATAGTATGTTAAGTTTCAAACTAGGAGAATCTATTATGATAATTATAATCATCATAATAATTATGATAATATGAGCTAATAAATCAACTGAACTGAAAACTGTCTGCCAAAGATGGGTACATTAAATACATAGGTTTTGAAAGTCCAGCAGTTTGGCTCAAGGGAAAAAGTTATGATCAGCTCATAAATTTCATCCTTTTGGGAATATTCACTCAAAAATTGCAATGGTAAAAAGTAGGTGAAATGTAGCAAGCCTCTCATGGTGTACTGTGGATATGCTGAATCTGTTTACAATATATTCTGGTGTTATATGATCAGGGTCAAAATATGCACTATTCAGAAATAATATGTATAAATAGTTATCTATATAACTAGATCCATTATTAATGTTCTTGTAATTTACTAATTGTTATTGATATTTTTGATAATTCATTTAAATTACAAACACAAGAGTTAATTTTAATTTCTCCTTTTCGTAGAAACGTGAAATAAATTTATCTTTATTTGCTATAAAATTAAAATTAAAATATTAAGCTATAGGCAAATAGGGGGGCACTTCTAAATTCAGGAGTTCTTTTTTTCTAATTAAGTGAAGACCATTGCTTTGCTATTAAAAAAATTATTTCTTAATGTATAAAATATCAAAGTGAATCAGTTATTTTTAAAACAATCATTAAAAAAATATACTACTACTAATATTTTTTATAGCCAATTATATATAAAGTACAAGATGGTTGAACTTTTATTATTCAAATTTGTTGATCAGAATACTGTTTGATGTTTATCTTGAAAAGAAACATTGCTATGTACAGTACTATGGTGGCAGACTGTTATTTCATGTTTGTAATCGTGAAGACATGATTAACACTATTGTATTAAAATTTATTACACATAAGTTCTAGAGATAAATGAAGACAGCAATAAAAGGAATTCTTTTTCTCATCTGCATTCACATATTTTCTAAACCACATGAGTCTGGTTTATGGTTCCCTGATTAAACACTTGTGTTCTAGTTAAAAACCTAAAATAGTAAATAAGAAATATCAGAATTAAAGTTTATCACATTTGCATTTTATAACATTAAGTATTTTTATTTATACTGTAAATAAAATATTTTATTTTACAAAAAAAATTTTAATGCAACTAAATTTTTTTGGTATACTTTAATTAAACATTCTTAAATGTTTGAAATTATAATAAAATTTATTTGCTGAAAATTTATTTCTACTGATTTTATCATGATAAAATTTTTACCAAAATTTTTTTTATTTGTAATTTTTTATTCTATTCATGAAACTTATTTCTTTTTCTTTATCTCTTTAGAAAATGCATCGCAAAAACCTAAAGTATTTAAAGAGAGACAAGGTCTTAACAGACGAAGGGGAGCTATGCGTCGTCGAGTTCATCAAGTTAATGGTGCACAAATTTAAGCAACTATATACTTAGGCAGCCTACTTTCTGTTCTCACTGTAGAAATTCATATGGTGAGTTCACATTAAGAAATTGTGATTAATTAAATTATGATTGTTTTTAACAATTTATATGTCAATGATTATCAGATATTAACGTTAATAGGAAAGAAAATATATGCAGTGCATTCAAAAAGTTCCTGGATTGACTGGACACCCATATAACACAGAGAATATACTTATGTTTGATGTTAAGCTTATATAATCTTCTCCCAACCAATATATTGCTTGTTATGAGTGTGCAGGTTCATAGACAACTTTTGGAATGCTTGTATTCCAACACTGTTCAGTTCCAATATCACAGCAGCTTCAATCTCCCCTATCGATTTGTATCACTGTCCCTGTCTCTTCAATTTTAACTTTGGAAATAAAAAATAATCATGTGAACAGATCTGGTCATTATGGGAGGGGGAATGCACACAAGCTACATCCTTTGTCAAAACTGGTATACAACGATGGACTCGTGAGTTGATGCACTGCTGTATAAGAAACATTCATTTTCACTGTCCAACAAAATGGACCTCGCATGCCACATTCATTTCAAAAGTTCATCCAAAACATCCTTGCAAGAATGCTCCAGTCATAATGGAATCTTTGATGAAATTTTCAAAAGGATTCTCCAACTGTCAAGAAAATCTGATCAGCATAGTTTTTGATTTTGAAGCAAGAACTTTCATAACCCAAATCCTTTTCTACTCAATACCTTAGTGTTTTTCTCTGGACTCACCAAGTCTCAATTCCGGTAACATTTTGCAAAAAAGTTGGATCATGACCAGCCACAACAATAAATTTTTTTTGCTGAGAGACTGTGACATCGAATTTAATAGTGTTGGAGTGAAGGTGTTCCAGAAGGCATTTACAGACCTGTACACTTGTTCCAAGCATTGTATTGAATTAAGAGGAGACTATGAAGAAACTTAATATGTATATCCTATGTATTATATTGTCTTGTGTGATCAGTCCTTGAACTTTTTTTAGTACACTGTATATAATGTATTTATTTAAAATAAGGAAAATTGATCAGTTTTAAATATCAATAAATTAACAAGCAAATAAACTTCTTGCTATATAATGTTTACAATTTATACAAATTCTTTAGCACAATACATAATTATTCATTGATTGCCTAGAGTTACATAAAGGATTATTCTATATTGATTGATGTATTATTTACATCCAATCGAAGTTGCAGTTTTATTTGTTATGAAGACTATGTGATATTTTTTAATAATTACACTTCAAATAAAAAACAATTATAATCAATGTTTTAGTGAATAATACATATACAGTTATATATTTAAAGTGTGATCATCATAGCATTTTTTAACTCTACAAAAAGCTACAAGAGGGGAATAATTCTGGTTAACTGGCTTCGACTCCCTTGATTTCTCTGAAATTTAAGATTCTTCAATTATGCATTTTTAAACTAGAATGATAGAATTTGGATTTTATATTTATTTTTAATTAATATTTTAGTAATTAAATTTATGATTTTTTTATTAAAAGTTTTAGTTTTATTATTCTTTCTGAACCTGGAAGTATAATTTTCATAACAATTTTATATAGTACATACAATAATTTTTCATATGTATATATAATACAAACGATAATTTTTTTATTAAAAGCTGACAGCACGTGCATTTAAAAGTCATGAGTGAAACTTGAAACACTTTTACATAATAAATTACCTTTAAGTTGACAATGAATTAAATATACTCATGTTTTTAGACTTATATTACATGTCAATTAGGCTAACTGAAGAGTAAATCATCGTCAAAATTATCTGATATTTCATTTGGCTTGTTATTATGCTATTATGAAATGTTCTAGTTCATAATCTGAATCCCTTTCACTAAACTTTATTATGGGCTTTAATTACAAAATAATAAAAGAGAAACACAGTTCTTTGATGCTCATTGCATATCATGCTCACAGTTTTCTTATGTAGTTTATGTTCATTAATGAAAAAAGATGAATATAGCAAATGCAACATTGCTAGCAAACAATGATCATTTTCAAAAATATTATATGCCATATGCTGGAGAAAATTTTCCAATAGTCACATGGCTGATAATCAAGATTGTTAAGTGTTTAAATCTTATGTGACCAGAATGTACAAAAATACATATTATAGATGTAATTTCATTAGTTGTATACTTTTTTACAGCTTTTGTATACTTTAAATTTATGTTTCATTATTTTTATATGCAAAAGTATAGGACAAAGGAATAATTCTATGTATTGGTTATACAAGTTATAAAAGTTATTATGCTGATCACATTTATATAAACATTAATTAAAAATTAGATTATTTATTTTATTTTCAATAGAGCATAAAATAAGAGATATGCAATTTATGATTTAAGGACCAACAGCAAAATAGTAAATCAGAAACATTACTTTATTTATGTCTCTTTTGTATTTTAGTAATAGTAAAAGAAATAGTAAGTTAATAGTTTAGGTAAAAGCCTACTTACTCTTAAAATCGTTTCCAAGATTTTTTCTAAGGCTGTGTAAAACAGTGAATTCAGTAGCATGTCTAAACTGTACTGTTATTTGTAGATGGGAAATGAGAAAAATATAATATTTATTCAGAAGCTTCAAGAAAATTAAATTAATATTATAAAAATAAATACATTGTAAAATTATAAACATTGATGTCTTTTAAAAAGAATTTGATTTATTCTATCTAAATTTTTGCCTGTTCTTTTTTACATAATTATAAATTATACTAAATAAAAAATAATAAGCATTTATAATGCTTGAACAGAAGTAACAATAATATTTGTTTTTGCTTTTAATGCTGATTTTTGAAAAAATTTTGTAGGTTAAGGATAAACTGCTGTATGATACTAACAAACATTTAAAATAATTTTTTTTTTTAAATTTTCATAAATTCAATCTTGGCATCTTAATTCTAAAATAAAAAGTTAACTGGCTCTCAATATCCTCAGAAATAGCATTAGTTTTTCTAATTTGTGTATTAATAAAATAGGTATTTTTATTAAAATTGTTTGAGAACTGTTAATTTAATGCTTTTATGATTTTTCAATACGCCTTTAACATAAATATTCTCTTAAGTATAACTTTTTATTTTTGAAAGAAAGAATAAATTTTTACTATGTATTTATTTGTAACTCTCCAAATTTGTTTCATTTTTTGCTGTTAATTATATATTTTTGCTTTTCTTTTTTAGGGGACTGGGAAAACAAGGTTATCAATGTCAAGGTAAAACTTTAGTTTTTTATCAGTTTGATTATTTATATAATTATAACATTTCAATTGAATAAATATTTTACTTAAAATGTGTGAAATTAAATTATTATTAATATTATTGTTATGTTATTATTTTTTTTTTTAAGTTTGTACCTGTGTTGTGCATAAGCGTTGTCATGAATTTGTTGTTACCAAATGTCCAGGTTCAAGAGATGGCGCTGCAGATGAGGTGAAAGAAAATTGTATTTAAAATATCAATCTATTGGTTATTAGTTATGTATTTGAAATACAGATTGTATTTCAAATATTTAACTAATGCCTGAATTTAGTAACTTTGTATGTATGTATATATATATATATATATATTGCTACTCTATATAAGCTGTTTCTTTGAAATTAGTGTAAGTCCATTTTTGACAAAAATTTAGTTAATGATAACAATGAATGCAATCTACTATAAGCTTTTTTTTTTGTTCAATGAGCAGTTAAAATAAAAAAAAAAAATCCTTCAAAATTTTCATCATTTTGTTAATATAAATTTACACAGCTAATGAAATTGCAAATAAAACTACTTTAAAAGTAGTGCAAATCCAATTTCCACAAAGACATAATATTTAGTTCAATCATAATGCTACCATAATTTGTCTATTTCATTTTTATATGTGTGGCAATACTGTTAATGACATAAAAAATTTTTGTTCATTCACTGGAATTTTGTTGTTTGCTTCTGAATCGTCAGAGGAGGACTTATAGCTGAAGCGGAAAGCTCTATTAATAGTTTGGTCTGCTTGTTTAAAAAAACAAACCACATATAATGCTGTATTAAACTTCATTTGATGAAAATGCAGAGTTTAAGGCACTAAATATATGTCCCAGACAAGGAAGGCCAGTAAAATGTGAAAATATAATACTAGCACCTTTATATCATCATTTCAGGCCCATCACCTGAAAAAATTCAGTGATATGATACATCTATTACCTTATATTCCTCTAATTCATTCAGATTATTTTAAAAAAATTCTCATAATGATAAAAATAAAAAATGGCACTTATTGATATAAAGTTATAGCTACAATAATTAAAATGGCATTACCTGAAGAAATACTGAAATAAAGCCTTTTTATTTATTTTTTGACATATTTAATAAAAATTGTGTAAAAAATTGGTTTGATTCAATTGAAATTCCATATTTAATATTTCATAAATGTAAAATTTTCACATTTTGTTGACTTTGAAAGTGGTGTAAGTCCATTTGAGGATATAAATTTCTTTTTAACTATTACTTTAAAAAGGATCACATTATATAAACTTAAGTCAATTTAATAATTAAAAAACATAAAATGAGTGTATTAACATATACCAATATTTTTCAAACCATTCAAATATAAACCCTTAAATATCTCCATATAATATTAAATAGAGTTACACCACTTTCAAAGAAAAGGGCTCGCATATTTATTTGTTTTAAGAAGGAGATTTTAAGTTTCATTTTTTTTTTTTTTTATAGTTTCATTTTTTTGAATATTTTTTATTGGTAGTCATTTGCTATAATATTAACTTAAAAAATAAAAACTAGGCCAAATATTTTTTTACTGCTTATTATAAGTTATCTAGATTATGTAAAATTTTCATGATTTTTATTAGTGTGTAAATTAGTTTCAACATTATGAAAGCTTTTAATAATAGTGTGAGAAATGAAAATTATTTATCTTATATTGCATTATATATTAATTTGATTATAAATTTTACTCATTGCTTCTCTTTATTTGAGTTCTTAACTTTTAAAGATATATATCAGGTTCGTACATCAGAATATATAATAGGTTCATAAAAGTTGTTTTATAAAAAAAACATATATATATATATAAATAAATATACTTGTTTCAGTTTTTATCCTTCTTTCGTATATAGATTTTTGCATATTTTATAAGTGTATGTAAATATATTTAATATGTGTGTAGGTGGCTGGAGTTAGTGGAAGCCGATTTAACATAAACGTCCCTCATAGATTCACCGTTCATAATTATAAAAGACCTACATTCTGTGACCATTGTGGTTCAATGTTATATGGATTATTTAGACAAGGCTTACAATGTGAAGGTAGGATTATCCATTCTTATTTTTGTTTCAATACTTCTTATAGTTGTTAAATTACAGCCTATTCTTTATTGTATTATTAAATTTAAAAACTGTTACTGCTTATAATTATTTTGTTACCTATTTCTTATTTCATTAATGAAAATATTTAAACTGAAAATTCATTTATTAATTTATTAAAAGGAGATACATACAAGTTAACGGTATCAATTTGTGTTAATTCTTATATAAATATGGTTTTAAATGTATTTAGAAATGAGGGAATCAGTTTCATTCAATTACTATGTATTTGTGAGAAAGCAAAAAATTAAATTTATTTAGTTAGATATGTCAAATTAAAAATTTGTGTGCATTTATCTCTTCCCACACCAGAAAGAGTTGAAGTTGCAAATATACTTAAAGATTCATGGCTATCAGAGGAAAAGTGATCAGTCATATATATTTTCCAAACTAAGATTTAAAATATTAATTACAATCGTTAAAAAAATGATAAACTCAAAATGTAATTTTGTTTTTCTAGTTTAAGGATCCCCATCCCACACACACACACACACTTTCACTACTAGAGAAAATGAGTCAAAGTCTTAAATATTTTGCTTTTAAAATTGTGGACTGTTTACCTCTTGATTTGTTTAATTTCTTTATAATTTTAGAATACAAAAGTACTGATTTTGAACAATATAAGTTTGGAATAACAATATTTGTTTTAACTCATTGAAAAATATTTAGTTAGAATCTGTGATACTGATTTTCCTCAGAAACAATTTTTAATCTGCAAGTTACAGCATCCTCAAAATTTATTTATGAAATTTTATTAATTTTTTACTATTAAAAAATATCTATTTCCTTTCGTTCATGATCCTGACTTAAGCTTGTATTAAAGAATAATGGGGGAATAAAAAAATTTCCCTGAAAATTGGAACTGAGAAGTAAGATAAAATTATCAGGAGAGTAAATTTTTATGTATATGTATACAAGCTGCTCCATGAAATAGAAGGTCCTTTAGCAGGAATTCTATCAGGCAGGCAGAAATATACATATGTATATTATAGAAGAAAAATAAAGCTGACCAGCTCAGACGCAGATATAATGTCCTAAAGAAAAATTAAATTGCTATGGGCTTTCTGCAGTACCAACAGTTACATTTGATAGTATATTTTTACAAAATAGTTTTCTTTGGTTTATTTTTTTTTAAAGTTCTGAAAAACACTGATTCTTAATTACTATAATTCTGATATCGTAATTCTTAGCTTACATGCCAAAAATACTTGAATATTATCTATCAATTTAATTCTCATTCATTGGATTGCCAAACAACTAATATGCATTATAAATGTTTTTGATTTTCTTAATTTATTATAGGAAAAAATTTTCGAACTAATAAAATATAATTCAGATTCCTGAATTTAAAAAGTCATTTATATCAAATACAATTTTATTCAATGTAACTGAATCATAAAAATGATTCAGTTACATTGAATAAAATATATATTTGGTTTATACAAATAAGATATTTTTGATTTGATGGTTATGTTATTATTTACTATACAATTCATACTAGCTAATTTTTTTATTGAACACTTTAAGAATAAAAAAGATTAAAAATTTTAAAATTTAATTTTTTGGAAATCAGCATTTTCTGAGTTTTGTATTGTAGTGGTAGAGAGAGAAAAAAATATATTTTATTAATTTGTAAATAAATTCTATATTTAGATAACTTAATTAAAAAATTATTTTTGTCTTATTACAAATTTTTAAAATTAAATTTATTTATTTATAATATTTTGCTATTGCTTATAATTAAAGTTATTTTCTTCTTCTACATATAGCTTGCAGTATGAATGTTCATAAGCGTTGTCAAAAGAATGTTGCCAACAATTGTGGATTAAATTCAAAACAAATGGCTGAAATTTTGAGTGCATTAGGGATATCGAGTGACAAACTGGGAAAACCAACATGTAGGAAGAAAAAGTAAGCAACAATTTGTTATTGATTATGTTATTATGTATTGTTATGCATTGTTATATAAATATTTTTTTTTTTTTTTTCCTCTCTTCTTATAAAAAGCCATCAATTAGTGAATCTCCAAATAAGATGGGACAGTTGTCTGAAAGAGCACATACATCACCACTCCCTTCAGATTTGGATTCACAAGGTAGATATTTTGGTATTTTTGTAAAAAAAGTGATCTTCTTAAAAAATTAATAATCAATTGAAAGCAGCATTTCTTTTTATAAAAAGAGTAATACATAAAATATTAATTTCAGAATAGTTTCATGTTAATAATATAAAGAAAAAAATTTATTGAAAAGTTGTTGAAGCTTTATTTAATTTTCTAATTAATTTTTTTTACAAAAAAAAAAAAAAAAAGAAAAGAAAGAAAGAAACAGAATCAATTTTTTCATTTAGAAGTTCGAATGATTTGTAAGGGATCAAATTATTTATGATAATATTAAAAGTTTTTTACTTTTTTTAATCATAGTATTTAGTATAAAAATTATATTTAATTTTAGTAACTAATTAATCAATATTGGATGAAGATGGTAGCAAACTTTAAAAACTTTATCTGTATAATTTTGCAATTTAATGTTTTAGTTGAAAAAAAAAAGAATTATAATTATAAACATAATTATTAATACAAAAAGCATAATTATAATTTTATGCTTTTTTGTTATATGTTTTATTATTTATTATAATCAATTCCCGATTATATGAATATAAATTAAATTTACTAAAAGTAATTGATGCATTTTGAGATTGTGATTTAAATCATATTTTGTGCCTGAAAAAATATTTTATCTGTTTTAGAATATTCAGGAGACTCTGGTGTTGGGAAGTATCAGTCATTCTTTCCAAACAATCGTGGAGATTTTACTCTGCCTGATAAAGATAGACCAAAAAGATTGGGTCTCGATGATTTTGTTTTTATCAAAGTTTTAGGCAAAGGAAGTTTTGGAAAGGTAATTTACTTAAACATTATTTTTATTTATGTACAATTATTTCACCTACTTCATTAATTCCTACTGAACATGAAAAATTTTCAAGTATTTTACAAAGTGATCTTGAATTTATCCTTCTAGAAGAATTTCATGAAGTTTATAAATACTTTATATCAGAAATCTATCTTTAAAGGTTATCAGATTTCTGTATAATTATACTAATTTCCCTAATCAATGTGGAAAATTAAATAACTTTTTCCTTTTTAGAACTAATATAGTTGAAGATTGAGGATTTGGCTATTATTCGATATATAAAATTTGACCTTGAAATGAAAAAAATCATTTTTTTTTTTTTAAATTAAGAATATTACAAATTATACAAATTAAAATAGTCCTATTTTATATCAAGATATTTTAATTATCTGGCACATTACAAGATGTATAGATTTATAGTGTAAATAAGTTGAAAGACAAAGATAATTAATATAAATTATTGCAGAAGTAATTTTAAAAGATACTGTAAAAGAAAATGATAGTTAATAAATATATGGCTATTTCTTTAATTAAAAAACTTAGGTTTATTTAAAGAAAAAAATTTATCCTGTTTGTATGTTCAATCTAATGAAGATTTATTAATAATCAGTATGTAAATGTGAAAATTTTAAAACTGTTTGAGTATAAAAAAAAGGTAAGTATTAATAATTATTAAAGTATATTGTATATAATTTTACTAATTTATTTTTATGTTGCATTATTTTATAATTAAAAATGTAAATCTTCTGCATTTTAGGAAATAGATGCTGGCAGCTATGAAAATTTATCAAAATTATTATAGTGATGATAACAATCATCCTACATTGCCTTTTTTAATTATAATGAATGAAAGGTTTTTAGAAATTTCACTGCATATACTTTAAAGAGGAAGTAAAGTTTTAAGAATATTTTGGAAAAGATATTTCGTGATTAAAAATAGTAATTTCTTAGAATTACAGCAAATTTAATTTTTATCTCAAAATGATAATATAATAATACCAATAGTTCTATTATTTAATCATGAAATATATATATGATTTTAGTCTTTACAATTAAGTTGTCAGAATTCATTACTTGCTATCATTGAAAATTTTTTGTGAAATTGACCATATAGTTAGTTAGTTGTATTTGTTATTAACATTTATCATTTATTTGTTGGTTAAGTTTGCAGCTCATTCTTAGCAAATAGATTATGTATTATATTTCATTATTACTGAATGTGCACTTTTTCTCTTATTTTAATATATAATGTAAACTTCTAAAAGTCTCCATCCTCTTTTTTGTGGTTAAAGGTGATTGATGCCAGTTGTGTCACCTCTGTAAAAACGAATATACATCATACATGTAAATAATAAGAAAAAAATTTTTCATAAGGTTTTTTTCTTGTTAATTAGAAGGGAATGATTTTAAAACTACATAAATATTTTTTTAAATTTCCTATATTTATTCTTATTGAAAATATTAAATTTTACTTTGGTATGTAAAAGTAGAATGTAAAGCTCTAAATGAAAAGACCTGAATTTTTCATTTCGACTAAAGTTATTTGTTTATTTTTTTAAAAATCAGAATAGTAAATATATATATATATATTTTTTGATAATAATAACTGAAGACAGCAGAAATAATTTAATGACAATAATTAAACTTGTATTGTGGGCTTCTTTTGTAATTGTTTCGATGGGGATAACTTTTGAATACAAATTGAAAGTATCTGAAAATCATATCACTTCTATTTGTCTGTATAAAGCATTACTGTAAAGAAACCAATCAGTTGCTGAATCAGTACTCCTTCCATAATTGTTTTGAAACTAAAAAAAAAAAAAAAAAAAAATTCCAGGTCAAGTACCTAAGCATTTATGTAGCAAAAGTCTCTTTCAAAACCCCTGATACTTTATTAATAGTTTTAAGATGAAGCTGCAAAATGCATTAGATTACCAAAATTTACATGTTTTAAAATGGGTTATTCAGTGGATATGAAGTGATTACTTTTAGAAAAAGTTCTCATTATGTACTATAAAACATAAATTTACTGAAGATTTTCTTAATTTTCTTTAATATTAGATCAATTTTAACAAAATAAGTTATGGCATTTGTTAAAGTATTATTATTGTTTAGATCATAATTCTTAAATATTTTTATTAAATTTAAAAAGATATTTATTCAATTATAATTGAAATTATATTAAATATGTTTTTGTGGAAAGGTACTATTGGCCGAGAGAAAAGGTTCAGATGAAGTATATGCAGTGAAAGTACTGAAAAAAGATGTCATATTGCAAGATGATGATGTTGACTGTACTATGACCGAGAAAAGAATTCTTACTCTTTCTGCCAAACACCCCTTCCTCACTGCTCTTCATTGTTGTTACCAGACAGAGGTAAAATAATCTTTTTTTTTTTGGTTTGTATTCTTGGTTAAGTAAATGGATATTTTTTACTGATTTATTCACTTTATTAAATAAAAATTAAATCTTTTGTTATATTATAGGTTTTGTATACACACAGTTTTGGAGGGGATTATATTTGGAATTATTAAAATATTTTTCTTTATATACATTTTTTAATATAATTTCATATTAAAATAGCTAAAAATTTATATTGTAATAAAACTTGATCTTGATAACCTTAAAGTAAATTATTTTATCTTAAAAACACTTTTATGTATTATATATAGAGGTATATTCCCTGTATACAATTATGAAAACATTTATGCTTAATTTCAAAGCATTTGGATCAGGAGTATTTGTGTTATGGTATTTTAACTTAAAACCAACTTTTAAATAGAAATATTACTTTGAAAAAATAAGTTGCATACACGGTGGTACCTTGGTATACATCCATTCCTTATACTTATACCAAACAAAAATTTTCCCTTAAGAAATAAGGGGAAAATGATTAATCTGTTCCCATAAAAAAAAATCCTATTAATATTCATATTATAAGTATTGCATAAAATATTTTAAGCACAGCTTAATACCAAAATACATAAATGCAAAAGCATTTAGATGAAATACATACTTAAATGAAAATTTGTCATATTTAATTTCCTTTTTCTGTTTTTACCCTATTGAGGTAACTTGGTTGAGGATCACTAGATTAGGCATTTATTTAAAATTTGCCCAAAGCAGACCAATTTGTTTCTGTCTTCTCAGAATGTTTTGGTTTTATTTCTGTACAATGTTTTGACATTCATCCGTCTAGTAAAGGTTTTGACTCAAGCAAGTTATGTATGTACTAAATAAAAATTTATGTGTTTAAACTGAATGTGCTTCAAGTTAAACTTTATACCAAAGCAGGCGTATACTAAGGTACATCTGTATTAAGATCTTACTGATTTGTAAGTTCTCATTCTTTATTATTAAAAAGAAAAGGACATTCCTTTTTCTTTAAAGCTCTTAAAAATTTTTTTTTTTTGATCTGTTTTTCATGAATTGAAAATATCTTTAACTCTCTTTTTCTCCTTAATTAGCAATAGATTTTTCATGTCAAATTTCCAGGATTTAAAATATCTTTAACTTTTACACATTTTTTAATTATAGATGCATTTTGAATTTTAAATAAAAATAACATATTTAATATTTTAATCAAGGTTGTTGGTTAAATTTGTATAGAAATTTTTAAAATTAATGCTGTTTAAAACATGATAATTCAATCTCAAAATAATAGTTTTTTTAAATTTTATTTTAAATATTTCTCTGTTAGTCATATCAGTATTCATGGAATAAACATTTTTTAAATTATTATTTTAATCAATTATCCTTTTGTTGTATAGATTTAAATGTTGTTCATTCAAAATATACATGAAATTCTTAATTTAACAAATAAAAATAATTTATAAATCTAGTATCATCTTCAGGTTCTTTCCCTTCATATACCTATATTAAGTTTCAAAACCTTCAGATCAAAATTATGTATGCTATTATGTTTTGGAGCACAAAGCTTAAAAATTCAATATTTTTCTTCTAAATGTAAATGTTATTTCAAACACAGTGTACATTTATTTTAAACAATTGTATTTCTTTTGTTTTTAAGGTTCAAAAAATTGTCTGCACTGTTTAGTTAACAAGTGCTGAATATTTCTACAACACTCAATTCTTTGCATATCCAGTTCACAAAATCTTTTGAAATTAAATGTCCTAAATTAAAATTTTTATTATACATCAAGCCAATTTTTATACTACATGTTATTACAGTTAAAGCCATCATTAAATCAAACAATTGCATTATTTGTCACAATTTTAAAGTTTTTCAAAAATGAAAATATCTTGCCTTAAAATCATATTTCAGAGTGTCATATTTATCACAATCTACATTCAAAATCAGTAATAAAATTTATTTACTAATATAGTCATTGAAACACAACACTTCACTAAACAAGTCTTTTAAAAATATTTACAACATCTAAATTTAGAAAGATTTATCAACTTCTTCAAAGTGTGTTTTGATTCAATAACATCAACATTCATATTTATTCAAATTTACAATTATATATATCTTTTTTTTTTTTTTTTTTTTCAAATTGAATTTGATTGCTTTAAGACTCATATTCTTTTCTTCTAATAGCATTTGTTAGGAGGAGAGATTCTACAAAAGAAATATAAAAGTTAACTGGTAAATAATATCAACATTAAAACAATCAAACAATAAGTGTAAAGCAAAGTTGAAAACAAAAATCAGCTGCCAGATACATTACTAAATGTTGTCTTACTAAATGTCTATGTTGCCTACAGTTGAATTGTTTTTAATGATAAATATATTATTTTATCTTTTTATTTGCATTAGAATAAGGATTATAATAAGAACAGACAAAATTGTGAATTTGAATACTCCAAATCTCTTGTTTCTGGTTACAAAGCCAAGCTGTTTTTAAAAAAAAATTACTTTCAAGTAAAGTTTAATTTGAAATAATGTTGGATCTAAGAAAGATAGAATCAAACTGTAAGCATGTTTAGAAAATTTAAAATACATGTTTTTTGAAAGATACAAAATTCTAATATCGATGTTTTGGTTAAAAAACTGGTTTTTAAAAGGTATGCATATATCTTAATTCAGATTTTAAAAATTAATAAATCTAAGAATATTCATTGTATGAGATCATTTTCATTACTTATAATTGGTATTTTTCCAGATGTTAAGTCTGTTTAAATTCATATCTTCAAATAGCACAGCTAACTACAATTTTTTTAAATTGTGATCATGTTTCATTTTTATCTGAAGATTTTTTAAAATAATTTTTAACACTTTTTATTTAAGGAAACTGAAATCTATTAATGTATTATAATAATATATGTAAACATATTCTTTTAACATATTTAAATTTAATATTGAAAAGATTATATGCATTTTCAAAGTACAAAAGATTGTTAGATCCATTTAACAAAAAAAGTAATTGGGAAGGGACTTGTCATTGCAGAATAGTCTACATTGTTTCTTAGTCATGCCGTACATATGTATATATAGGATTTACAAATGTCAATTATATTTTCCTGTGCATTTTTAATGATATAATAATAAATATTTTTTTAATTTGTAAAAAATAAAATTGTTTATTTATAAACAATCGTGTGTATGTATATATATATTTCCTTATTTAGGATCGTTTGTTCTTCGTTATGGAATATGTTAATGGTGGTGACTTAATGTTTCAAATTCAAAAAGCTAGAAAATTTGATGAGCCTAGAGCTAGATTCTATGCCTCTGAAGTAACTCTTGCCCTAATGTTTCTTCATCGAAATGGAGTCATTTATCGGTAATTTTCTTGACTTTATGACAAAATCTTCTTATAGATAATTTTTTGTATCATTTGCATTATATAATTGATTACTTTAATTATATCTTTAAAAGTGTATTTATGTATATATATTTATGTTAAACTTATGCTTTTTTAATTCACATTTCAACTTATTTTCTCCAATATAAATGAAAAAGAATACTAGAGAAAATTATTATCTATTAACATTATTATTATTTGAAAATACTAGATTAAAAATTTTATTATTTTTGCAATTTTTTATGTACTTGACAATAATTGAATTTTAGAGTTGGTAACAAATCCGATGATAATTTTTTTTTTTTCCTCCACTGTAGGGATTTGAAACTTGACAATATCTTATTGGATAGTGAAGGTCATTGTAAAATTGCTGATTTTGGAATGTGCAAAGAAGGTATTATAGATGGAAATACAACCACTACCTTTTGTGGTACTCCTGATTATATTGCACCAGAGGTTAGTTCATCAGACAATTTGGTGATATGTACATTTGTTAGAAAAGTTCTAGAAGTAAACTCTTAAAAATAATTTTTGAATTCAATAACTAATATTCCTAGGTCTAATCAAAGTAAATAGAGTGTCTAGTGATTCATTACTAGTGGAATATCATTAAAATTTTATCCATCATAACCATTTATGTAGCTACATTCTCTTTGTAATGTTGGTATTAAGTGTCCTTTTTCCTTAAATCACTACTTAAAATTTGATAGAAATTCATTTTTATTCCTTATTCAATTTTAACTATTCTAATATATGCAATAAAATTTTAGTCACTGTTACTGCCTTACATATTCAGCAGTTCATTACACCATTTTTATAACTTCCAATTAAAATGTACCAATAAGCTGAACAATAGGTTATTAAACAGAGTTCTACCACTTTGTGAGTAATTTTAACTTAGTTGAATAACTTTCAACGTGATATCTATTCAAAACCATTCTATTGAAACCAACTATTCTTTTAAATGACTGAATAATACTTATTCTTTTGTTTTTAAATATGATAGGTAAAAAAAAAAAATTAAAAAATCAATCCTAAAATTTATCCAATGAAAATTATACATAAAATGTATGTAATATAGGGTAAAATTAATATGAAATATAATTTTTGTTTTTTTTTTTTTACCAAAGTTAAGTATTTATATTTTTTAATGTAATTTTTCAGTTTGGGATGATAAATTTGACTCTGTTAAAAAATAATTATCTTGAACTATATTCGTAGATACTTCAAGAACTAGAATATGGTCCATCTGTTGATTGGTGGGCACTTGGAGTATTAATGTATGAAATGATGGCTGGTCAACCTCCATTTGAAGCTGATAATGAAGATGATTTATTTGAAAGTATACTTCATGATGATGTTCTCTATCCAGTGTGGCTCAGCAAAGAAGCTGTTTCTATATTAAAAGGGGTAAGTTGGTATATACAAATTTCTTAAGATGTATTATCTTAATATTACCAGGAAGAACATGATAAACCTTTCTGCCAAAAAGTCCTTCCATTGGACTTGTACAGGTAAGAAGGAGGGTGTGAATCACTTTATATATCATGATACAAACCATTCGTTCTAAAATTCAGTGGTACTTAGTTGAGGCAATGACAATATGTCTTCCATGATGAGTGATTCACAAGAAAAGTCGCAAACTCTCTGTCACCTATTTGATTAAAACTCATTCTTTTAGGTAACTGGCCAAAGTAGAAGAGCCTACCTCTTCATAATTTTCAAGAAAATTAAATTTGAAAATTTAAAATGCTGTAACTGATAAACTGTTTTATGATCAAGTGGTTAAAATTGCTAGTTAACATGTTGAATGGAAAGTTGGTAAGCCTGTTATCAGTGAAAAAAGGTGAAAATTTTCATAAATGTGATCAAAGTTTATTTTCCAATTAATGCATTCAAAAAATATGTTAATATTTAAACACAGCATTCATAAATTGTTCTAAATACTATTAAACATATTACTTTTATTATGGATATCTCTCTTGCAATACTTTTTCTGCTTACGATTTCATATAATTATAAACCGTCCAGTCTAATTAACATTTATCATAAATTCTGTAACTGATTTTTATATAACTTGTATTTTCCTTTCCTGAAATCTTGAAAATAAATTTTCTTACTTGTTGTATTCAATTATGGCAGCAGATATGCAATTTTCCAAAAAAAATGCATGTTTTGGATTGTCAAAAGATTATTCATCTGTGAAAATGATTATGACGAAAATTTCGTAAAAATCCAATTAAATTGATGGACTTTAAGTACTGGGTACAGAACAGCTTTGGGGGCCAAGGGAAAGAACCACGCCTCTCTTCGTTATAAAATCAACAAACTCCCTCATATCCGAGGAGATTTATCAAATGGATAGCTCCTGTGCCTCCATAAAAAAATACAAAGGAAAGAACATCATCTCCCAATGTCGAAGATAGTGCAGCTGCTTGACTTGCTACTTGAAGATCCATTGTAGTCTCTGCTTGTAAAATCATGTAACAGAAAACTGCACTCTACCAACTGATTTTCCTAGAGTTTGTTCAAATTTCAAATGAAATAATGCATCATTCTGGTGAAGATGGCTAAGATTTCCTAAAAACCATCCCTCAAAAGAACCCCTATCAATGAAAACGTTTTTAAGACAGAAGATCAACCTTGAGGCCCCACTGAATCATTTTCAGTGAATAATGGACATCAAGAAGAAGCAAGATATTCATCCAAGAACCCTACTCAACAAAGCTATCTTTCGTAGATATCACAGCTGATAAGAGAATGTACCTCACAACTACAAAATATACATCAACTTATTCAAATAGTTTCAACCACATATCTGCTATAACGAAACTTATGAACCAGGAAGAAGTAAGCAGTCCTTTACTGCACAAGCCTTCTGAGCTGCACTCCCTGTTCTTAAACAAGCAGAAGACCCAGATGAGAAATCCTGCATCATACTGGAATACCATGGTGCGTTAATCTACAATTAAACCCACTTTCCAGGTTACTTTTGATCTCTTCAATACTTTGCTTCATGCGCAAGGACTTTTTCTTTATGAGCAATTGTAATTTTTGCCGTTTTTCATTTTAACTAGAAATGTACACCTACAATATTGATACTTTTTTTTAAATTTTGCATTTTGCCGTAATTTTTGTATCTTTTTAGTTTCATATTTTGTAATTGGAGGTAAGGAAAGAGTTTACTGGGTACTTCATTAACTGCAACTCACTTTGCCTTGCTTTGGTGACGAACAGTTTGTGATCTCTTCTTATTAAACTCAACTATATGATCATTAGGAGAACTATTGGTTAAATTTTTCGCTAATAAATAATTAATTATTATAGCTTTTAACAATCATTTACTACTTTCAATCTTATTGTATTATACATGTTGAATTGATGGTGTATTTTACTCATTAAATAAATGTATATAATTGTGGAAAAGAGCATCTTTATTAGTATTTATTACATTTGTGGTTTTGTTTTTAAATAATTTAATGTAATAAAAATGTTAATATGTTAAACTTGTTTTATTAACTTTTTTGAATTATTACAATGTAAAAATTCAATTATTGCTTATCTTTCAATGGGACTTTTTTATACTTATTATGTCTTAAGATTTTTTTTGTTTTGTATAGAAATATTTTATATAATTTCAAAAGTCAACTTACTTTAAAATACCTGTGTCAGATTTAGATAAAAATAAAAGACACAATGATTTATCAAAAGTTTGTTGATTGGATGTATAATAATCATTCTGTAGCTCTTTCTCAACACATATAATTCGATGCCTTTTTCCTAGTCAATACATTTTGATTCAAAATATAAAAAAGGTTTAAAGAAAATCAAATTTTATGGGGAGAATGATCGATTTTTTCGGTTTCAGTTCATGACAAAGAACCCTGCTAAGCGCTTGGGTTGCGTAGCTGCTCAGGGCTATGAAGATGCTATATTGCATCATTCATTCTTTAAGGAGGTTGACTGGGAGGCTCTGGAAGCACGAAAAGTCAAACCTCCATTCAGGCCAAAAATTGTAAGTATTCATTTCAGGAAACCTTGTATGATATTGGTAAAAATAGCTATGATTCATGTACTTTTATCCTCTTTAAAACAACAGTTTTGAACACCTAAAATATATTAAATAATAGCTTTTTATATCAAAATTTTGTTAATTTTTGGATAAATAATATTAATTTAAAAATAGACTTTTAAAATTTTCTTAAAAATATTTTTTGAATTTTGAAATAATTATTTAGATTATCCTATTAGTGGTTTAGTATATGCCTGAACTATGTATAACATTTGCTGTTGAAATATAATTTGTAAATTTTAAATGAAATTATAAAAATATGTTTTATTAAGCAAATGTTTAGGAACATCTCCCTAATCTATTGCTGTTGTATTTGTTATCTACTATACACTCTAATAGTGGTTATTAATTTGCCTCTGACAATTTTGATTATAAGTTTTATCTTTTATAATAAATATATATTAATAGAGTTGGAAAAGAGGAAATGATGGCTTTTAAAATCTCTATATATTTTTTTTTTCACTCTTTTTCAAAATGTATTGCTTTCTTTCAGAAAACTAAACGAGATGTGAATAATTTCGATCAAGATTTCACCAAGGAGGAGCCGGTCTTAACTCCTGTCTCCTCAGAAGTCTTACGAAATATTAACCAGGAGGAATTCCGAGGTTTCTCCTTTGTCAATGAAGATTACAATCCTGCCAAATTTCTATGTGATGGTCCCGCAACATAGTGTCTCATACCAACTGTGTATAGTAAAAACTCCTGGTCCTTTATTGTTGTGTGAGTTGTGTCTAGTCATTAGTTTTGTATTTGTGCCACCTCTTCATGTACAATTTCAGATGGCCTCCGCACAGATGTTCTAATTCATAGACAGGCTAGGTTCTTGTTCACGCAGTCTCTCATCATTATTTATTTTCCAACAACTGTGCTGCATGTTGTCTACTAGCTGTGTTTATTCATTTTGTATGGTTGTGTTTTTATTAATTTTTAAAAGATTCATTTTTTTAAAATCATTATTCTTCAGTTAGTCTTTTATCTCACACTAACCTTTTCATTTGATCTTTTAAATGATAATCAATGTTGCCAGTTTTCTTTTAGAAATCTTTTAATCATAAAAAGCAATTGTAATGTGTTTTATTTCTTTGTGTTTTATACTTGAAAAGTGTAATCAATTTAATATGGTTTTCATTCAATTGAATTTAATTTAATTAAATCAATCACATACAATTTTTTTTTAATAAGCTTTTCTTATTGTTCTTTATAGTGTTATAACAAAATTATGTTATTACTCACTATTTTAAATGAAATCAGTAGAAAATTTGAGTTTCATTGCTTTACTATAATTTAATATCATTTGAGTAATTCAGTAGTGTACTTTTAGTTATGTGTGTCACAGTCTCATAAAAATGTATGGCAATATTAAATATTGAGTAAAATGTTGTGTAAAGAGGTTATTGTGTGATGAAGCCTTAAAGTATTTAAGCCCTTGAAGGGGTAACAAAGGGAAACTTATACATACTACTGCTTACTGTGAGCCCCTTTATTAATAGATGTGCAAATCAGTGTTTACATATTATTATTAGATTGGAGGTTGGATGACTTCCTGTAGTTTCAACCTGCATTTTTTCCCTCAGAAAATGAAGTGTGGTTACATTGTCTCAAAGATTTATATAACTAAAGATTATACTATGCATATATATGTTATTTATTCTGTGCCAGTATGAGAAACAAATCATATTATAAAGCTGTATACATAATATTAAAATATGCAAATAAAGTAGACTTTGGAAAATTGTTAACTACTATGCAATATTTTTCTTAGATTGGAGATTATGCAATTCAGAATTAATAATGTAATTAAAAGTGTCACATTTTTACAAGTTTTATGTCTCTTTATTTTGCTTGTGGTAATTTTTTTTTCTATAATATTTATTGGTAATTTGCAGTTTGAATATTGAATTCATGCTGTATCAAGGTTTAATATTAAAAAAAAAAAATTGTACATAGTTTTCTAAATGAATATTTCAATGTACATACCCTTAGAAACAAAACTATTTCATAATCTATACATTTAATCAACTAAGCTGCATTCAAATTAAAAAATGTTTTAAATTTTTATTTAAGTGCTCAATTAGCTCTCAATAATATCTGCATTAAGCAAAATGAAGCCAGAGTCTATTTTATATGGATCCCTAACTTGCATCAAGAAGTTTAATAATGTTATGTCTTTTGAAAGCCTGCTGTTGAAGTATGGGATCGATAATCATATATTTTAATCTGGAGTAAAAACAGATTGCACTTAGTGTAGGTAAATAAAAGCTGATTTTTACCATCATCAGTAGTATTTCTTTCTAATGATTTGTACTTATAACATTTCAAGATTTTTTTTTCAAATTATCTAAGGATTATAATTTGAATTTCAGTCAAAAGAGGATTTATAAATATTTAAAAATCAAAATTGCATTTTATTTTATGTAAAAGTATATATGAAAAGATTTTAATAAATTTTCATGCTTATTTTGAAATAATGTTGGATAATTAACAATTTATTTTTTCACTGTGAGATAAACAGAAATTCTAAAAAAAGATTAATGGGAAATAAAGAAATGAATCATTGAAAATTTTATTTGCAAGTGTCATATGCAATTGTATTTGGCAAGGAAGTCAAAACTGTGTTTTAAGCAAATTAAAGAAAACGCTGATATGAAGTTTGTCAGAAATAATTACAAAAATATTTTAACACAGAATCTAAAATGTATTCATAAAAAAGAAGAAAAAATTGCATCTTAGTTAGTTTTTATAATCTAAAGAAGATTTTTAACTGCATTTTGTTACATGTAGTTGTTTGTATAAAAATCCAGTTTTTAATTTGTTAGGATGTGAAAATAGTATATATTAATAATAACTTAAAACATTTTATATTTTATTAATTAGTATTATTCTCTTAATTATAAAATGTATAAAATCTTCTGCATTTTCAAAAATGTAGTCTGGTAACTATGCAATGTTGACTTTTTTTTTCTTAGTGGCTTGTAAACTTGCAAAGTTGTAAGTGTTGATAAAATTAATAATTAAGATATTCTTCTGTTAGCCTGCACAACTACATGCCAAATATAAATGTCACTAATTTTAATTTAACACGATGTTGGTCATGGTGAAACATTAATCCTTAACATGATTGGTCATATTTTGTCTGGTATCCGATTTAAAGAAAAGTACCATAATTTGTTATAAGCATTCTGAGTTCACTTTGCTGCTTTTTCAAAAGTAAAATTGTTGCTGATTTATTTGATATTTTGCCATTTTATTCATAAATGTAGTTGAATCAGTACTGCTTGAATTCATGATTGAATTAAAATAACAATAAGAAAACATACAGCAGGAGAAACAAATCAGCGAAGGAAAGCTGTTAGAACCTGCAGAATTTAATGACAATTTATCGAATTTATATTGTTATGCTGACAAAAGTGATTGCTTTAAAATGTGCAAAATCTTTTTGGATCAATAGTCATAAATAAGAATTGATAAAAATTTAGAATCAATGAAAATTTATTTTACATTTATAAGATTATCCTAAACATCTTTAGGGCATTATAAGGTATTAAAATCACAGAATAGTTTCATTCCCAGAATTACCAGGATGGCCACTCAAGCTGGTAACCAGGAAAGTCGGGAATTTTCAAAAATAAACTGGAAAAAAATTGGGCCAAAAGGAATTCTACTACCAAAAGGAATTGCCCCTAACTTTCAAAGAAGTTATCTATTAATAACAGCTATAATGAAAATATAAACAAAATTCGAAGACTCAGACAGACGCCAATTCAAATCGCAAATTCCAATTCAATCAAGTTCTCAAGCCAAATCAGAAGTCAATCTTTCAAACTCACTATCCAGAATAGACTATGAAAGAATCTTTATCTCTGTTGTGGCCGAAATAATCATCACGCCAAGGATTGCATATGTGATAAAAAATAGGCATCAATGCAGTTCGTGTAAAAAAACTGGACATTTACAGAAGATATGCATTAAAACTCTACTAGAAGAAAAAGAAATAATGTTAAATCAAGTTTAGCAAATTATATCGATAATGAGAAAGTACTTCATTGTTATGGTGCGATCAAGATAGAAGATAGTTGACATTTTTTTTTTTTTTTTTTTTTTAACTTAAAGATTTACAAGATGCTGAAAAGTATTTTATTATTATGAACAATGAAGGATATGAAGAAAATTTGAATGAGATTCAGCTTCAAGATTTACTTTTTATGCCTCGTTATAAATTCTACACACTCAACATTTCGACTGATCTTCGAAATTCTGATGTCGATCTTACACAGGAAATATATTCCAGCCAGATGGAAAGGCTATTGTAAATGTTACCTACAATGGGGAAACATCTCAAGAAGAATTTTATATTGTTCCAGAAGAATACAATGCTTCACTTGGCCTTACTTGGGTTGACATTTACAAATTAACCTGCAAGAAATTGATTCCAAGAAGAAACACAATTCAAGTAAAATCTATAAATAACATTGACGACATTATTTCTAGCTATGCTGAAATTTTCGAGCAAAATGTTGGTTGCATTTTAGGTCAAAGTATCACTGTAGTTTCGAGAAAACTGTAAGCCAATCGTTCATAAAGAAACAGATATGTCATACACCCTTCGTGAAAAAATGGAACTGGATACATTGGAACGTCAAAGGAATATTTCGATAATAGAAACAAGTGATTGGTTTCCCTATAGTGATAATTCAAAACTGGATGGTAACATTTGCCTCTGTATTAACTACAAGATTGGTGTTAATGAAAGTCTTGTGAATGTAAACTATCCTATCAGACGCATTGATGACATTCTCAACAATTTGAGTAATTCTATATATTTTTGCTACTTACATTTATACAAAGGTTATCTTCATCTGCAAGTAGTATAATTCAATCTTTGTCAACTCATCACGGAACCTATCGTGTAAATAGGCTATCATTTGGAATTAATGCGTCTTCAAGGACTACCCAAAACTTTGTTTTTATTTCGACGATATCATAGTACATGGAATAACAAAAGCCGAATGTGAAAAGAACATTGAACTGTTTCTCCAAAGATTGAAGAAGTACGGTCTTAATTTGAATAAAAATAAATGCTCATTTTTTCAAGAAAGAATAGAATATTTGGGGCATATTGTAGAATTCAACAAAATCTCAAAAAGGCCAGAGAAAATCAGAGCAATAATGAAGATGCCTCTCCCTACTAATGGAAAAAGTACACAGATTCTTGAGAATGGTTACATATTATACTCGTTTCCTGCCGAATAGTTCATCAACTACTTATCCTCCTCAACAACTCCTTTGAAAGAACTTGAAATTCCGAGGGACAGCTCAATGTGAAGCTACTTTCATCACATTGAAAAGGAAAATAGACAGTGATAAAACTTTTTCCATACGATTCAACACTCCCAATCATATTTTTGTGATGAAGTCAATGGATCTCACACTCAACATTGATGGCCAAGAGAGCAATTTGCATTTGCTTAAGATCGGTAACAATTGCATTTGCTTCAAGATTTTTAACCACAAAAAACCAAATTTATTTCCAGCTTGATCGTGAAGCTCTTTGCAATTATGTTCTATGTAAACCATTTTTTCTGTAACATGTATGGAAGGCACTTTAAGTTATAGATAATCGACAAGCACGAAATGGACTCCATTTACTTCAGGTCGTCTACTTCAATATGCTACATTTTTATTGTATTTGTTTATGAGGTATTGAGAAACTCGATACCGATTGCGTGTCCATAGCCCCAATAATTCAAAAGATTCAATTGAGGACTTTTAATTAACACAGAAATAAATCAAATGTGTATGATTTCGATAAATGAAATTTCAGCTGAGAGCTAAACTGCTGATACAATTTGTAAAGCAACACTGATGAATAGTTATAGAACATATAATAAAAAATTCAAAATAGTCCAGAACTTTCGTATGAATACCTCATGAAAGATGAAATACTGTTCAAAGGACAGCAAGTAGTCATACCAAGAACCATTCAGAAAGCTGTTTCAGATGATCTGAATCGAACACATATTGGCATAACAAAAATTAAGCAATTTTTTTGGTCATATGTCTAATGGAAAAGCAGGAGATATGAAATATCTCGTGAAGATGTGAATCACGTCCTGAAATCATGACCGATTCTGCAAAAGTTGAAATACATTCCTGGAATGTACCTAATGAAAATTTGGACCAAATACATATACATAACGAAGGACCTTTCCAAGATCATTATTTTTTAATAATTGTTGATGTAAAATTGAGATGAGCTGAGATCAAAATCAGTCGTTATGATCCAACTACTACTTCTATAATAGAAATGCTCGCGGATATTTTCGCAGTACATGGCCATCCATACATTATGGTTTCAGATAACACCCCAACTTTCGTAAGTCAGCAGTTCGTCCCACTGTGACTGAAATGGACTTTTTTCAAAACTCATAGCCCCAGGAAATCCAGTTACAAACGGATTAGCAAAAGAAATGTATAAACACTAAAAAATTGCCTAAAAAACAATAACACAGAATGCAATGTCCATGTATACGAAACTCAGAAAATTTTTATTGAGATATCGAACAACTTCAGTAGTAAATAATAAAACTCCAGCAGAAAGAAATGCTTTAATAACGTAATATTCGTTTTAAATTTGATGCCAGGCTAGTGAAACATACGCAAAATATTGAATGCAAAATTGGTTCCTGGCAATTAAGCTTGAGAGAACGAGTATAAGCCGTGTATTATATTAAAAAAAGGTACATATGGAAATTCGCAACAATGCTTAAAAAAAATTGGCAAGTTACATTACCAAGTAACCTTACTAGAGGGCTCAAACATTTAAGCGGCTTATCAATTAACACAAAAATTTGACCCCCCCACACACACAAAAAACCTGTAAGGTTTACTCCAGAAACTAAATGGGATAAAGATCAGTTACGAGAAAACAAAGATGTACCTTTCTCAACCTGTGTACCAAGCCTCAAATACCATAATTTCCTGTTCACTTATTTTTTACCCATGGGTATCAATGGGTATTGTTTTTCGGTAACGACCTGAAATGATGTCCTATCCGAAATAAAGTTATGCCAAAAAGGAAACAATGGAAATTGGAAACAATGGAAGACAATGTTAAAGCGCTTGATCGTGAAAGGAAAAGAATAGCCCGTTCGAAGCCTGAAACTCGTGCCCGCCAAAAAATGCCCTTCAACGTGAGCGTCGAACTCTCAAGCGTCAACAATATTAAACACATGAAATGTGTTCAAACTCCTTCTCTGTACTCTCCGTCCTGTTCTTGTCCTCTCAAGGATACTTTTAATTCGTCCTCTTCAGTTACTCCTTTCTGCTCCCATTGCTTCTTGAACAATACTCATTCCGATTTAAACGGCTATTCTCATGAGAAACAGTGGCTCAAAGTCGAAGAACGTTTCTTTAAATCAAATTGCAATAATTTTCTCTGTCGACTTGGATGAAGCTGACTTTTGTAAAACGTGCAGCGATCATATTCGTAAACGCAACGTTCCAAATCTTGCAGCCAATTATGGCTTTCGATATCCTGAGCAACCCTCCTGTTTGTCTGAGTTGAATGACTTGGAAGAGCGTTTCGTTGCTCTTCGTATCCCTTTCATGCAAATACGAGAGCTTGGTCGGGATCGTCAATATGGTATCAAGGGATCCGTTACGAACGTTCCTAACGATTTGCACAAATTGGTCGACTGTCTTCCTCGCAATGTAAACGATTCAGCCACTATCTACGTGAAATTGAAGAAACGTCTCTCTTTCAAATCGCACTTTATGTATCAATGCGTTAATCCCAATCGTGTTTACAATGCGGCTTTATACCTAATGAACAACCCTTTATACCAATCACAAAATGTTAATATTGATTTGGAATGGCTCGAAAAATTTCGAACAGAATCGTTTCCTGAAGGTTCAAATGCTTTCGCTGAATCCTATCTCTTCGGAAGAGAACGATGAGTCTGATATAGACGGCGATGATTATGACGACCCATTCGTAAATCCCGTTCCAACCGAGACGGTCATTAATAAACTCAATACCAACATTGATGCTGGATTGGCATTAGCACCTGGTGAAGACCAAATGCCTTTGTCTGTATTGTTTGATGATCTCGCAGAAGAGCTCTCTTACCCAAGAATCTACTGTAGTGATATGCGTCGTTTTACGAGAAAGAAACCTCCCACCTACTCAGAGGTTGTTAAATCTGAATTGAGACGTTATGATCGTCGAGGTGCTACACCCCAAAAAATTTTGTACAGCCGTCAAAAATTTTACATAAACGTCTTTTAAGTAGTATACTAATTTGTCTTCGAAACAAAATTCCTACCGATTCCTCTTTGACCGCGCAACAAGTTCAAGACCAACAATGTTTACGTCAACTCTTTTACAAAAATCAGGCACACAAGTTCATGAAGACGATCAAATGCAGTCCGGCTCACTGGGAAAACGAATAAAATCACGTGTGTGCTCAAATCCGACAATTTGGTATGCCAACACTCTTTTTGACATTATCTACTGCCATTTCATGTACCAATAATGCAAATACAAAAAATGCAAACACCAAAAATGCAGAATACCCATGGGTAAATTGTACATCGGCATTAGACGATTACAATTTTTTAATTATATTTTTTTTTCTTTAATTAAAAAAATGCGATTTAAATGAAAAAATTTAATTATTTTTAAACACGTGTCCTGTAATTTTTTCTACTTGTGTTCAATAACATCCAATCTTTCTTCCAATATCAATTCACCTCCATTTCCAATTTTATTCAGGGCTTGTCCCCTTTCTTTTCCCCATCAATTTTCATATATTTTACTTCAACGCCTACTCTTTTTCGCTCTGTAAGATTTATTACCTAAATTAACTGACAGTAGCTGTTCGATCTTTTCCAACTTTTTTCCTCCCCTTCTGATCGTTATAATTTATTTCGCTCCGCTCCTATTTGCTTTTTCCACCTATTGGCCTGAACTCTCTTTCGAGTTCTTCGGTCACTGCAATTGATTTTATTCTTTTATTTACACTCCCTTGTTGTTTGCATTGCATATTTCTGCTTTTGCTCCATCGTTCTACGCTTTTTACTGATCGCAAATTTAAGATTTCATATTGCCTTTTCATCACCAATGTTTTACATTTTCTTTCTTTCTCGCAGCCCTCCCCCCTTTCCCAATTCATACGATTACTATTATCTTTTCACCCTGCCTTTTCTTTCCTACTTTCATCACATACCACTCAGAAGATAAACGCTTCGCGTTCACCTCGACCATTTTTTTCAACTTAGATAAATATACCAACTTAAAAAAAATTAATTACATCAACTAGACAATCAATACTCAAATGTCTGTACTCTACCTCACCCTCGCCTCTACCGACACAACTTAATCGCTCATCAAGACAAATAAGATATCTCGCATGCCTTATAAAATTAAACTGTAAATTTTATGAGTAATTTCCCATTTAAGAGTGGGAGAATATTATATATATATATATATATATATATATATATATATATATATATATATATATATATATATATATATATATATATATATATATATTGAATATTTATATATTTGCGACATCTGTTGGCAAACTTTTTTGTTTTTGAGATGAGCTGATGTGCATCTCAACTCTCCTCAAACCGGTTTGCTTACAAGCTTTTTATTCTTTGGTGTTGTGATATTTTCTCATTTCCTGTCTTAATCTCTTTATTCTTTTTCTCCATTTGATTTATTTGGTTCTATTTTATTATTATATTGCATAAAATTAATATTATTCTTTTAGTTAAGTATTAAATCCTTTTTTAAGCATTTTATTTTTCTTCTGCTCTCTATATACTATTACTATGCAGGCGCTGGAGTGTTCGGGCTTTTTAAACTACGAGCGTTTCCTACTACCTTAACTCAGTAAAGTGCATACTTGTTATCTGTAACAGTCAGAAGTATATCTTGAATCGAAGGAGTATATGGGCATTCGAAGCAACAAGGACTATAATCCCCTAATCACTATATGGGAACAGTTCGTTTTCCTATTTTACGTCACTAAAAAGGATGTGAGATCTATTTTCCGCTCAGTAAGGAAAGTGGCGCGAACAAAACAGGGATTTATAGTATCCCCTGAGTGCCGTGAGAATTGCAGCTAATAAATATCAAAACGTTTAAGAGATTGGAGAAATAAAGTCAGATTTTTTTTTTGCAATCAAGAATTTTAGATAAAAAGCTTTGAATGTGATATTATTTTCGTCGATATTCAAGTTTTGCCATAGATGTAATCTGGAGGTTGAATATTTTCTGCATCTTAAAAAGAATGTGTAAAAGGTCATTGGTTTCATTACATATGTTACAGAAAGGATTGGAATCTAAATTGAATCTATTTAACAGGGAGGGAGTAACGATCATTCTGCTGATGATACCAGCAATGAGTATATCCTGTCTTCTATTCTGTGTCCATTTTGTGATAGTTCCAATATCTGGAAAGTTTCCTATCAAATCATAATATTTGCTGCTAAAGTAATTTGTTTCCGAGATTAGGTAGGATTGTTTTTCAGGTTTGCTATGACATCTTCCGGGGATATCCATTCAATAAATTGCGAGAGTTCCGTGGTATTCTTTGCGAGAGAATCCGCTTTTTCATTCCATAAAATTTCCGAATGACCAGGAACCTATAAAAATGTGATATTTTGATTAAAAGTTTGTCGAACAAAAGTTTCGAAGCAAGTCTTTGAATAACATAGGTAGAATGAATGTTAAGATTTTTAAGAGAATTAAGAGCCGAAAAACTGTCAGAAAGTATTAAATGTCCTTGTCAACAATAGCTAGTTCATCTATGGTGACACAAATTGCCAAAACCTCTGCTGTGAAAACAGAGTTTATTGGGTTAATGCGATATGAAAAACTTTGATTGCAAGAAATGCCGGCGATTGAAGTTGAGACGTGACTTTTGAGGCATCCGTGGCTATGATATAGTGATCAGAGAAAAATCTGTTTATACAATCTGAAAAATCATTGACTATAAGTGAAACTGGGTTTTTTTTTTTTTTTTTGAAAACGGAACTTCTGAAGGAAAATTTCACATAAAGGAGGATCATGCCGTGGCACAATTGGCAAGGTTAAGAGGTGTTCTGGTGAGCAATTATAATTTTGTAGAGAGTTTTTAAGAGTGTTTTCATCTTTGTCAAGTAACTGCAATTCATTGTTTACCATCAAAGGGGAGAAAGAGTGGTTAGCATATTGTTTGATTAAAAACTGCAATGCCAAACGTTTAATTTTATCTGAAAGAATTTCTTGTCCAGACATTTTTAACAAAATTATATTTGGAGTCCAAATTGGTAATCCCAGAACAATTCTTAGAACTTTTGTTTGAATTGTGTTACAGGCGTTTAATTTGGTGACCGGGAAATTTTTAATTATTAATGCACTGTAATAAAATGTGCTGAGTATATTATTGTTTGCAATTGTGATAAGATGTTTTGTCCTTATACCATTTTTCTTTGATGCCAGAAATTTTAGACCGTTAATTTTTTTAAGGGCTTTTATGCGTAAATTTCTTAAAATAATTTCATTTTGGTTTATTTTTGAAAAAGGAATTCCGAGATATTTAAGAGTATCACTCCAGATGAGGGGAATTCCGGCATATGTTATCCGCGGCAATGAAATTGATCTTTTTTTTGATAAATCAACTACTGCACTTTTTTCGGCACTAATTGTAAATTTCCAGTAAGAACACCATTTGTACAAATTCTCAAGAGTATTTTGAAGCTGGGTTTGAATATAGGATAACGATTGATGTGAGCAGAAAAGAAAAATATCGTCAGCGAAAATAGAGCAATCAACATTTACTTCCAAAGTCTCAAAAATGTCATTAAAAAAAAAAAAAAACTACAAAAAGAATTGGTGAAAGTACACTACCTTGTGGAAGGCCTTTAAAAGAAGGTTTGGGGTCAGAAACAGTGTTCCTCCATCGAACCTGAAAAGTTCTGTCCTGTAGGAAACCATGAATCCATTTAGCGATGTTTCCCGAGATTCCAATTTGAAGACATTTATAAATTAGTTCGTCTATAGGCACGGAGTCATAAGCACTTTTTATGTCGAGACTGATACCGATAAAATATTTTTTCATTATGTGCTGTTAAAATTGATTTATAGATTGTATAAATAGCGGTATGATTGTTTCTAAAAGGTATAAAACCATGCTGATTGGTATGAAGTCGTTTGGTGAAAGTCAGAAAATTAACAATGCGATTGGTAATAATGCGTTCAAAGACTTTACAAAAAACAGAGGTCAAAGCAATCGGCCTATACGACGATGTTTTTGTTTTACCCTTGTTGGGCTTAGGGATTGGAATAATGATAGCGTGTTTCCAGCTCTTCGGAATTGGGGAAAAACTCAATTGTCGGTTGAAAAGGTGCAAGATAACTAGAAGGCACGATTCATCCAGTTTTTTTAACCATGCAGCTGGAATGTTATCTGCGCCGGGCGTTGTATTTCTCATTTTCTGGATAGCTTTTCGCAGTTCCCAAAGTTCAATATTTTTATTTAATAACTTATTGTCTATACTGTAATCCAACGGAATAGGTTCAGAACGGAAATTTTGTGCTGAAAAATAACTTGAAAAAGATTGTTTTGCTGTTTTGGATTACTAATATATCTATTATTGTGAAAAATTAAGTTGTTATTTTTTATATCAGGATTATTGGGACTAGTTAGTTTATTTAGGATGCGGAAAAATAATTTAGGGTTTCTCGGAATATTGGTTATAATTTCCCAGTATTTTTCCCTTGCCCTTTTAATATGGTATTTCAATTTACTTCGGTATTTTTGTAGCGAATCCAATCAGGGACCGAAACACTATTCCTGGCCTTTTTCCACATTATTTTTTTCAGTTGACAGAAGTTATTACATGCAATATTCCACCATGGAGGGTATTCGTTATTAGTCAAAATTTTGTTTTTGGTATTAATATTTATAGTGTGCGAAACTTTTCAGTGACTATTTCAACGGTAGGGTCAGCAATAGATTGAAGAAAATTGTCCGAATCTCTGAGAATTGGATTCCAATATATAGTTTTAAGATATTTTGTTGCATTTGTTAGTTTGGACCATGAAACAACTATTGGTAAATGATCACTTTCAAAGGTGCAGTCAGAAACATAGCAATACACTTCGTTTAAGAGAGCTGCCGAACAAAGAGTGAGATCTATAACGGAAGAAGTGAAATTATGTGTGATGTGAGTGGGCGTTGAGGTATTCAGGATAGAAAAATGCGACTGATTCAACCAATACAAAATTCTTCGCTTTTGGGCGTAAATGTTTTTCCGCCCCAAAAGGGGTGGTATAGGTTGAAATCACCAAAAATAAAAGTTCGCTTTTTAGAGTACTGAAAAATTTTTGAACCTGATGGATATCAAATCCATGCGGTGCATAAATATTAACAATAGTCAATGTAACGTTGTGTGATTGAATTTCTACTGCAAGCATCTCAAGGTTTGGGTCATTAGAATTCTCAAAAATGACATGGCCGGACATGTTTGGTGGAATACCTATTAGTAGACCACCTCCTGTTCTGTTGTTACGGTGGGTGCGAAAAAGATTTTATTAGGAAATGAAAGACGATCATCTGCTTTCAGGAATGTTTCCTGAAAAACCCAAAATTCTGACCGTTGTGAAAGGGGGTTGGTGGAGCCAGATTTTCTTATTTTGAAGGCTGCGACAATTCCACTGATGGAATGTCATCACCAAAAATGACGAAAATAAAACAGGAAGGTATTATTCCATAAGAAACTAAAAGAAAAACCCTTAACTTGGGGCAAAAACAAGAGGAATTTTAATAAATACAAGAAAACGACCGGGAGCTCCCAGAACAAAAACACCGCAAAAACAATCTTAATTTGAAGCATTGCTTCCACCTGCATCCCATTGCATGGGATTATTAGTGGGTGGAACAATGTTTATCATTTGGCGTTTTCTGTTAGGTGATATTTTAAGGTCAGTTTGGTGGAATACTGAGACCAGATATTGCACAAGATTTTCGATTGTTTTTTGGAATATTTCGATTAAAAGAGTGGTCTGTTGTTCCATTTTAGTTGTAATGGTTTGAACAATACTCTCCACTCTTTGGTTTACTATCTCTTCGATGTTTGGAGCCGTCGTGTTGATTTTAGCAGCATCAGAGTAATGAGTTTTAGATGATTGAGTATATAAGCGTCTGGCCTCTCCAATAGTTAGATGGTTTCTGCACTTGAAATCTAGAATTTTTTGTTCATGTGTATGGCGTGGGCAGATTTTGGAAGTTGCGGAATGAGGTCCATTGCAAAGAATGCATTTTTCCGGACCTTGACACTGTCCTTCATGGTTTACACCACACAAAGGGCAAATTTTCTTGTCACAAACACGTGTTGCATGTGTAAATTCATAACAATGCAAACACTGTCGGACTATCAACAAATTGGCGAATCTTTTGGTTGGTGAACCAGATCTTTATAGCATCAGGCAAGAAAGTTCCCAGGATCGTTACGAGTACCGGGGAAAATTCTTGGGTAGAGTTTAGTTTAACGAAACGTCGCAACTCAACCACTTCCATATCATTTTTATTCATAATTTCATCTGCTAATTCGGATAATTGTAGATTAGTTGGTATATCAAAGATGAGAAAACGTTCAGTGATATTTTCGAAGGTTACACCCGTAGAAATGGGCGTTTCTTGAATTTTTTCAAGATTCAAAATCTGTGCAGCGCACACCGGATCGGCAGTAGAAAAGATGAGTTTACCCTGCCTCGAAAATTTCATGTTGGTGATATTATCATGTCTGTTTATGTGTTTTTTTTATATCCGCCTGGATAAGAAATGGATTTGAACGCGGAATTTTATGTTTTGCATCACTGTGTTGGCATATAATATGAATTTCCTCAAAACTTTTCTGACCCAACCGCAACACCAGTTCATTAATGGATTTTGAGCTTTTAAAGTAATTGTTATTACTGGAAATCATGCTATTACTGCTTTGGACGTCATTCATATTTAAGTGAGAATTGTTCACATCCGACACAAATATTGCCGAATGGCTCAGGTTGACTAGTAAAATGAAACAACCGGAAAGAAGAGAAAACAAAAAAAAAAGGTAATCTTACCTTACACTTTGAAAAAGACCTAAAAGAGAAATTTATTGATGATTTATCAAAAACAGATAAACAAACCAGCAAGTGAGCAACGCCCACTTGAAACACAGCTATGTACTCTCAGCACTCAGGGAAACCTAACCAAGTTAAGCTGACCTGTCTACACTCACACATCCGATGTCAGTAAGAAGTATTTTTAAATACTAGGTTTTGTTTATTTTCACTTCTATTGTAGCTGTTGTCGAAGGAGATTAGCTCTGCTTCAACAGTACAATCACATCTCTCTGCTGACCAATCAACCAGTCCTGGTAGTATGCATCATATAGTTGACATTAATACCAACCCGATCGCCTTTAATTTTGTTCAGAAATGAATCAATTTCATACTAACATCAACAACTTTTCAACATACATCGAATGTGGAAATCTCAAAGATCATCTGAACAATTTTGAAAACTGTTTAAAAATAGAATCGCAAATTCCTAACTTGGATCTTTTTCTACAGTTTCAGCTTTCCAATATCACCAACAAAAATTACAGAAGCAAATGAGTCTCATCTTAGTAAAACAATAAAACAAAGAAAGATTTAGCCAAATGGTCTAATACTATTGATCCTACTGTCATCAGGTTATTCTCTAAATTTGCTTGCCTTAAACCCAATGAAAATCTTGATTCTAGAGATGTACAAAACAACACACCTCCTGCTAAAATTGAAGAAATTTTTTAAAATGTTGATAAACTGCATTTGGATGAAAACAGTATGGATACTGATCTTGCTAATCACCAAAATATTGATTCTTCTTATCCTGCGCCATCTACTACTT
The DNA here is from genome assembly GCA_021605095.1 of Caerostris extrusa. NCBI lineage: Eukaryota > Metazoa > Arthropoda > Arachnida > Araneae > Araneidae > Caerostris > Caerostris extrusa. Next base: position 35,587 of record BPLR01010240.1, on the reverse strand, counting down.
CTATATATGTTCCTCCAATAATAATTGGCAACATTTTTCTATCAAAATTCTTGAGAACCAGATTACTAATTCAAAAATTGAAGGACTTATTTCTGAAGGCAAATTAAAAGTATTTCCTACCACACCAGATACCTATAGATTCATACGCAAGCAAATTGACCACCTGAAATTTAAACACCATACATTTGAATCGCCTCAAGAAAAACAACTTAAAGTGATACTTACGTATTAACGATACCTTGGCGACAGTTGCGCCAATAAAGAGCACACGCGCCAACCGCAGCTACAGATTTGGCGATTTTTAAGTGGCGCCACTTAAAATTTTTGTTCCAAATAATAAAATATATAAAACACTTCATTTAAAATCAAAACGCTGTCAAAAAATTTTTTTTTCCAAATAATAAAAATATATAATAGAGTTCATTTAAAATCAAAACGCTGTCAAAAATTTTTTTGTTCCAAATAATAAAATATGTAAAACACTTCATTTAAAATCAAAACGCTGTCTAAAAATTTTTCTTCCAGATAATAAAATATATAAAACACTTCATTTAAAATCAAAACGCTGTCAAAAAAATTTTTGTTCCAAATAATAAAATATATAAAACACTTCATTTAAAGTCAAAATGCTTTCAAAATTCAAAACACTTTCATCAATTTCCACAATGCAATCTGGTTCACCTACCTTCTTTTTTGGTTTATTCTCCATATCCAAGACACATAATTCACGCATGTAATTGTTCCAATCTATAACAGTTTTATCCGATAAATCAAGTTGCTTTACACAAAATTTAATCGACGTCAACTCCTCGCACCAGCAGTATATGAATCTCAAAGCTGTACAAAATGGAATTCTGCTTCCCTCAAACCAGTTGTCTTTTCTAAGTCCCACACGATAAGCACACTGACTGAAATTGCATTTCCAAAACTTGCGTTTGCCAAAATAAAGTTTCATGTCATGGGAATTGGGACATTTTCGTTGTTTTGGTAAAATATTTCGCTCCTGAAAAATAAAATTGCATCTTGTTCTGTTTATGGCAAATCCCAAATACGCATTTTCGTAGCACTACAAAATGGCGTCAAAACTCAGCAAATCTGCAGCTGTTAGATTGGCGCTACTTAAAAACCGCCAAATCTGTAGCTGTTAGATTAGCGACACTTAAAAACCGCCAAATCTGTAGCTGTTAGATTGGCGACACTTAAAAACCGCCAAGTCTGTCGCCAAGGTATCGTTAATACGTAAGTGCCCTTAAAGTTGTAATTCACAGATTACCTACAGATGTCCCAACTGATATCGTGCAAAAAAAATCCAAATTCCTAACATTCTTCCTGAATTTATCATCTCACTTAATAATTGTGCTGGCACCAGCAATCCAGCTAATGTCTGAAATTGAGAATCTTATTTTCTATTCATATCCAACTATGACCAGGATTATCCAATATGAATCAAATATCACTCTGAATAATATTGAATAGGACCAGTAGCCTATTTCATTAGTAATTATTTAGATTACGTTGTAAATTAATAACATTAGTTTAAAATGTCCAATTTCAAACATTAGGTTGTTTAATGTCTTGATTGATGATGATCATGTCTGCTATACTATGATCATGTCTGTACTTTTTTTCTTCGATTTTCGGCCCGCGATCGAAAAAAGTTTACCCAGTGTGTACGCTAGTGTGTTACGTACTGCTTTGTGATCGCATTAACCCATGTTCGAATTCTACTGAAGACAATTATTATTTGACCTTAGATTTTTGCAAGGCTTTTAAAGGAAATCGATGCTATATATTATTTTTTATTATTAAAAATGGAAGTTCATTTTTAAGTACGCTTATAATTTGAAATAAATTTGTGGATGTTTCCAGTTTGTGTTAATTAATAAAAACTTAATTTTTATACCTTTATTATTTCTTGGTAACATTTGCTTGAAATAAAAATAAAAATCAGCCGAAGTATTACAACACACAAAGGAAAGTAATCGCAAAGCCACTTTCTTGAGAAAAAAATGCTGTAATGTTTTCACATACAGCCTCTTGGACCTAAGAAGGGAAAATGTAGGGGGAAGCTTAAATTTGATAGGGTAAAAAAGATGTAAAGGGACTGTCTTGAGCATCTCCTGACGCTAGTTTTCAGAAATCGTATTATATTTTCAATTTTGCCTTGAAATAAGCGCCGGCAACTTTCGACAATGACTTCGTATGTATATTTTTCTTTATATTGAATAGTGATATATAGTTACTCATATAAATGTTAAAGCTGAGAGTTTAGTTTCATTATCGCAATTTTGAAAGGGATCAAATATATAGTGTCTCCCAAAAGTTTTCGTATATTTCCGAATTTCAGTGAAATATTGCGCTATCCGTTAATAAAGATTAGTATTTCAAAATAAAAATTCCTTTTGTAATATCCATAACATTTCTTAATAAAACTACATTTAATATTTTAAGACCATAGTAAAGTTTTTATTTGGAAAATTAACAATCAAAAGTATTCATGCATCGTGTTTCTTCAAATCGAATATATGTCAAGTATATTTTCTAAGAGAATTGCAGATGGCACTTTTCTGAAAATCAACCTGATGCTGCATTTGTTTCTTAAACAATTTATTTGAGATGTAAAAGAATGTACAAAAATAGTTTATCTCTCAGCTTTATTTCTTTAAATACATCTTTTCTTTGTGAAATAATAAACTATGCTAGGGCTTTGTATAAAAGGAAAACGACTGGGTGATTAATTGCAACTATATGTTTTAAAAGACGTTAAAAATTGAAAAGCATAGGACAATAGCCAAATTAAGTTTAACTATTTAAAATTTTTCAGTAACTAATAAATATTTTTATGCAGTCCATTTTTTACAAATCCATTTGATTACAAAAATTTACTGTATTTATATGGTCTTTCATATTTCTGTGTTGCCAAGTTTAAAGCATATGAGCTTTTATATAAAAATAGATTAAAATTGTCCATGGTTTACAATTATTTAATTCTAAGTATGCTTTACAGTCTGAGTGTTTTAGAACTCTAGTTTAATAATAACTTTTGAATTATGCAGCAATAAAAGGTCAGTTGTATTCTAATTCACATAGTTTCAATGTCTTTTAAAGAAATAAGAGAGCATTTCCTTATTTTCTTAAACCATTATGAGAATTTGCCTTTCTTCTACCATTATTAATAATTATCATTGGTATTATATTAATTTATGAGTTCTCCCTTCATACAGGCATATAGCATTTTTGACATTTAAATAATTGTAAAAAATCAAATGTTGCTCATTATTTGGCTTCTTAATCAAGACATATATTTGATATTGCATGCATTTTAACAATTTAAACTTAATGACGTAAAAGAAATCAAGGAATCTATTCTAAAAATTGTTAAATTCTAATAGCTAGCTGTGACATTTTAAAAACTTTGGAAAGCTTTAATACACTTTTTAAAAATTATTTTCTGATATGAAGATTTACCTTATATATATGGATAGCAACTATTGACTAATTTCCCTTGTAATATTAGTAAAAGAAAAATAATATTTATGAAATTACACAGGATAATGAAATTCCTTCAAAAAATGCTGTACATTATTCACTAACTCATTGGCTTAATTATCATTAGAAAAAATTTTGTGCAGCCGAAGACCATTTTTTTCCTAACTTCATATAAGATCCAGACCAAAAGCTTGGACACTCTTATAAATAATTTAATTAATTTACACAAAATTTTTTTTTAAAACTTTCCAAGAAAGATGCTAAACTTAAATTTATAATTGCTTATCATTCCATCAATAATTTTTTATTATCTAAAGATTTAAAATACTTACACCAAAGAGGAAAAAAAGTTACAGAAAAATGTGTTAAAATAAATCTTACATCCTCTTCAAATAGGTAGCAAAATCCAATTGATATATGATTAAAATATTGACTCTAATGTAAAATTTTTCAATAAAATAAGAGCTTGGTGGAATTTTATTGATTATGGATGTTTATTGCTTTATACTTTTTAAAATTCAAAGTTGAGGAGCACTAAATAATGATACTTAGTGAAATCTCTAATTCATTTCCAGTATAAACAATAAATTACAATTCATTAATTTTTTGTACCATTATAATGCTATATCTGTGAAATAATATTCTGTTTGCTATCGCTTTTACCAATCATCAATATCTGATTATAATGTTTATTCTTAATGATTTTAGATTATTGCAGAAGCCTAAGAGTGATATGACGCCAGAAGAACTGGCTAAACGAGAAGAGGAGGAATTCAACACAGGTCCTCTTTCTGTTCTCACGCAATCTGTCAAGAATAATACCCAAGTTCTTATCAATTGCCGCAATAATAAAAAGATTTTAGGCAGGGTGAAGGCTTTTTGATAGGTAAATCATCTTCTATCTATGTAGAAAATTTAATACTTTTATATTATATTAAATTTTTTATGCATTGTATATTCAGTGTTTATCTCAAGGTTATCAAAATGCCATCATTTAAAAGTTATCATTGCTAATGCTATCATTTTTTTAAAGTTTTAAACCAATTTAAATTTTATTAAGCTCATAGGAAGTTTTATTTTAATCATAAGGTTTCCCCAAACTACTTGCTGAAGATTTCCTGTTTCCATTTTTAAACAAAAATGACCAGATATTTAAAAAAAAAAGTTATTCATTTTAAAATTGCATTTTCCATTTTCCAATTTGTGTTGTGGTGGTAGGCACCAAAACTTAACAAATTTTAGTTCTTTTACACCAGGAACAAGTTATAATATCTTAAAATAAATATTAAAAATTAAATTAGATAATTATAAAATTAAAATTAATATAAGTTATCTGATAATATACTTTTTGCATATTACTTAGATTTAGTGGGATACAATTCTTAAAATATAGTTAATTAAAAAAAAAAATTGCAACCCATCAGGATGCTACAGAGCTAATAAACTATTAAGATTTGAAATTATTAATTGAATTAGTGTTAAATAAAGAAATAAAAAGCATACAAAATCCTCATTCTTGAATTATTTTCACTAAATATTAAATTAAAAATTACTGCTTGTTCAATATATAATACTTTTATCCTTTTTGCAGAGGAATAATGATAATTTAATTTGCCTTTTCTGTTTCTTTTGTAAGCAGATTAAATCGATGTTTGTGTTATATTTATAGTTTTAAATAAAATGTTCAATTTTTAAACTGCAAAAACTTTACAGTTTTAATCTTTTGTCATTAAAAAAGAAAACTTTCCTGATAATAGCAGTTTTGAAGAAAATAAAATATTACAACTTAATTTTTTTTTTTTTTTTTTTTTTTTTTTAATATTCCTTTGTTATTCTATTTGTTAATACTTTACTTTTACATGGATTGAGAAATAAATAATGAAATGATAGTTTTATTTAAAAGTTTTCTTAAAGCTGGATCTCTAGTTCTTCATTTAAATATTTATTTCATTAAAGATTTCTTTAAAAAATAAAAAATAAAAAACCGTATAGTTTAATTCATAAAGCTGTTGTTTAACAAGATTAAGTCAAATCATTTCATTTGTAAGTAGTATGAATTCTGATGAGAAAAATGTATTGGCATGTTAGATAATTATTAAATTGATAAACCTGTGTAGATTTTTTAAAGTATAATTTTAGAATTATTATTCATTAATTTGATTTTATTTCATTTCAGACATTGCAACATGGTATTGGAAAATGTTAAAGAAATGTGGACAGAAGTTCCCAGAACGGACAAGGGTAAAAAGCGAGTCAAACCAGTTAATAAGGATCGATACATCTCAAAAATGTTTCTTAGGGGTGACTCTGTGATTATGGTTTTGAGGAACCCACTTCCAATCCAAAAACCATGAACATAATTTAAATTTCCATTTTCTATTCAGTTGTAAAAAATTACTATTTTCATATTTGTTTTAATAAAGAATTTCATTCGTTTTATTATTTGTATTAAATCGTGATGTACAATTAAATATATTTTCAGATTCATGTAATCCTAATTCACATTCGTGGCTATACCATCGACAATCACAGATTTTCCTTTTTTAACACTTCAATAAACAAATATTCTTGAGCAATATGGGGAGTGTTTGTTGCAGATGTCTTAAAAATTGATGCACTACTTGAAATTTTTCTACTTCACTCACAGAATTGATCCATTCTTGAAATTGTTCTACTTCACTGATTATTGTTGTGGCAAACATTTATTGACATACTGCACTTTCACTGCACATTTTTTTTTTAATGCATTTTTCTATGAAGAGATATCTTTACTCTGCTACTATGATGATCCTTGATTCTCTATACTACTGGGCATTTTTTATTATAATATTGCCAATTTGCAAGAACAGTAGCTTAAAATTTTGAAATTTTCTGGACTAGCAGAAGCATCAGTGCTGCTACATATATATAGATAAACACAAACTAATGCTCAAACTTTTGTAATGATTTTGAACACACATGTTGAAAAAAATAATAAAATTGTTTATATATATATATATATATAAACGAGTGTCATATATGTATATATATATATATGAAATGTAGATATATGTTTAATGTGTTCAGCCTGATAAGCCCCTTTGTTAAAATATATTTTTGATTTCAAGGTAAAAGGCTTCTTGTAAAATATCTAGGTTATTTTGTATTGTTCCTCCTCCATAATCTTTCAGAGTGCATCAAATGTTTTGGTATGCTGCTTATACAGAGATTGTTTTAAAAGTCTAAATGCACAATAATCTGTAGGGAGACTTGGGTGGAATATGCTTAAATGGAATAGCCTCAATTTTATTTCTCATTTTTTTCCAAATATAGGGTAGTAGATTTAGAAGCATGACTGTTATCTTGATGAAACGTAACACTGTGAACATTGTTTAATTAAAGTGATGAAATATCTTCTATGAAAAGAGGTTTTAAAATGTGTTTCTCGTAGTAATCCAAGAAAAATGTAACATTTTTTTTTCTACTTTTATTATTTTAATTTTTCTGTTTTAAAAAAATTCTGATAATGACCACAAAACTTTCCGTATTTTCTGTGTAACAACATTTTTGTCTTTTTCTCCTTTTTTCGGTAATTAATCATTTTTTCTTGCAATCAGATACTGAAACCAAATACTGAAATGTACAGTAAATTAATGTAATATCATATAAAATAATTATTTAGTTTTTTAATATTATATTATGTTTTATTTTATTATTTTTTTTTATGTATGCAGCTCATATTTAAGTTAAGAATGATTGCATGAGTCCCTTGGTCTTCACAAATCTGTGCATTGCTAGGTTAAAGAAAAAAATTGTTTTCTTATTTTTTAAAGTAGAACAGTTATACAAGGGGTTATCAAAATAATGGAAACACCGTAGATTTATAAAGAATCCTTTATTAGTATGGTGTCGGACCGCCTTTGGCATGTAATACAGCTAGGAATCGATTCATACAAGTGCTGAATAGTGTTTAGAGGAATAATGTACCATTCTTCATGGAAATATTATGAAAGTTCTGGCAGAGATGCCGGTGGAGGATATCGATTCCGTATTGAATGCTCTAAAATAGACCATAACGGTTCAATGATATTGAGGTCGGGTGACTGTGCGGGCCAAAGTAGATGTTTAACTTCATCCTTGTGTTCATCAAACTGATTGGACAAGTCCCGCTGCATGGATGGGTGCATTATCATCCTGGAAAATTCCATCTCCTGCAGGAAACAAAATTTGCATCATAGGATGGATCTGGTCAGCTAAAATTTCTCTATACTTCTCCCCAGTGAACCTTCCTTTCAGGGTTACGATTGGTCAAGCAGAAAACCACGACACGCCTGCCCGTATCGTAATAGATCCACTTCCGTGCTTGACAGTTGGAAGGAGACAATCACGATCATACGCTTGTGCAGGTGTCCACCAAATGTACACCCATCCTGTTGTAGGGAAAAGTGTGAAAGACGATTCGTCAGACTTATCAATCGACCAGTTTTTGTGAGTGTGGCACCACTGTAGACGACGTTTGGCACTAACGTCTGTTACAAGTGGCTTGGTAATTGCTGCTCTGGCGTAAATGTCCTGTTTATGAAGGCTGAATCTGAACTGTAATGATTGACACTGGAGACACCAGATGCTGATTGAGCTCTGCAGTTGTACGCTTTTTGAGGCATCACAATCCGCTTCAATACTCGCCAGTCTCTTTCACTGAGCTTGCTTTGCCGAGCTTTTCTTGCCACGCTGTGTGTATGCGGTCATGACTTTAAACACGGTACCTCTAGAAACGCATAAAAGTTGGGATGTTTCGTTTACACTTGCTCCAGCTAGACGGTTGAAATAAATACAAGACTTACAGAACTTCAATAAAGCTACCACATACTACCAGAATATATACATTTCTATTTAAAAAAACAAACAACTAGTAGCTATTATTATATTAATGCTTATGAAGCGCTTTAAAAAATGTCATTTTTATTCACATTAAAAACAGGTACAGGTGTTTCCGTTAAATCTAATCTAAACTAAAAGTCATATGAAACCTGACAAAGGATTTTTTAATATAAGTTATTCCTATGACTTCTCTAGTTTAGTATGGCAGTTGATATCTTAATTATATAAGCAGTTTTTAAATAGGAAAGCACATTATCTTTTTCAAACTAAAATCCTTCAGCTAAAATTTTTAAATATTTCTTATTTATTTTAAAACATTATCGAAATATTTTCGTTAATTTGAATTGAAATCATTAGCATCCATTTTAGCTACAAGCAGTAAACGATATTCACCTTTATTGGCGCAACAGCGCCATGTTGAGCCAAGGCCGTCTGCCTACTGGCAAATTTCGAGACAGGAGATGTATTTTTTCTACGGGTTAAGGTTGTCAGCCCAACGCTCTGCAGTCATATCAGACAATGACTTACAGTTTAAGGTTTATTCCGAGCCACTACAAACATCCATAGCATTACCGGGACTCGAACCCGAAACCTGTGGCACCAGAGCGAGTAAACAGTATACTGTAAATATATTTAATTTAATAGTGAGCGAATTATACAAAAATTAAGAGGTATTTATTAACTCTTCACTAAACAAATACTATTTTAATGATAATAATATTTTAATGATATAAAAAGAATTTAAAATTTTTTTATTATTTTACTTTTCATTTATTTTACTGTTTGATGATTCGTTAAACTTTTGTTGCAAAAATCTTGTACTGATTTGTTATATAGTTTCCGAAATTGAAGCACTTCGCTAATTAAAAAATATATATTTATAGTATTAACGGAATATGTATTTGAAGCATTACATTTTCGAGCGGATTTCTTTTGAATTAGAAATAAAAAATAATTTTTATCCGTCGAAATGCAAATATTTTAAAGATACGTATTTTAATATTTTATAACTTCAATGCAATTCAAAATATCAATTTAAATCATATTATATTTTTTAAAAATAGGGTTTATTTGATTATTTTTTTTATAAAAATATTTCACGTTCTATTGAAATCAAATATACATACTAATTATATAAATCATGCATACAAAATAATGTGAGAAATTAAATGTCTATTTGTATTTCATAGACTGATTTAAAATATATCATTAAGAAACACCCCCCCCTCCCTTCTTTTTTTTTTTTTAAAAAGTTGCTTAATCAAAACTCACGAGAAAATTCTAACAATGATTTTTGGTTAATTTATCACTTATTATATTCATATAAGGGGCCTGAATGGCCGAGTGGCTATCGCTGTGGCGCTCGGTACTACAGGTTTCGGGTTCGAGTCCCGGCGGTGCCATGGATGTTTGTAGTGGTTCGGAATCCACTTTAAACCGTAGGTCCCGGTCCTAATAGGATCGTAGAGTGTTGCAGGGGCATTGTTACTCAGCGTCCGTATCTTCAAGTTACACGCGCTCCCTGGGTAATGCAAAATGAGTAATGTCTGTGCAGCGCTTGCCTTAAGACATCCAAGACCAAGCTGTCTAAGTGTTTGCCAGCTGCATTGGAACAAAAAAAAAAATATATATTCTTATAAGCCCGACTCAGGGCTCAGTGATAATGTGTGCAGCTGGTGAGCATTAGGACTGAAGTTCAATCCCCTGGCGGCTTTTTTGTAGACACTGTTTCAAAAAACGAGATTTGATTTCGTTTGTGATGTTCAGTATCTTGCACCGTTAGTTGGACTACCTGGTGGAAGTTTTCCCATACGATACGCAAGTGAGGGGTAGTTTTCTTTAAAAGTCCTCACAAAAGGGTCTACATTCTTTCTTCAGCGACGTAGGTCCAAGTCAAACTTCTACCTACGAGTGTTCCATCACAACAAAAGCTGCCCCTCTCCTTCCATGAGAACACACGGATTCATGGACTTGGTCTAGATGTTGCTGTCGATCAAGTGGGATAAGAAACAACACATTCTTTTGGTGATAGTTCAGTGTTGCAGCAATACATTTACGAAAGTTATCCTATTGACTATTGAGTTTTCTTGCTCCGAATCTATTAGATTCGATTTATTGCGAATCTATTATTATAAATCTATTTATTTATAAATTTGAAATACAATATGCGTATAACAGATTGCGATTACAATATGCGTATAATAGTTGGAGAATACAATATAATAGATTGCGAGTCTATTTATTTATACATTTTCATGCAAAATTTAAACTGAGTGCTCATAATACACACATATACGTAAGGCAAAATCTGTGTAAAAACGAACACACACACAAAAATAATTTGAAAGAGAATGGATAAGGAGCTTTTTAGATAAACAATGTCCATGTCAGTGACTGTAAATATTCGCATGCAATAACTGCTTTTTAGAAACTGGAAGATTCGATAACAATTATGGCAATGTGTATGTACATCTCACATCGATAATCAGATTACTTGGGAATTATAAGTTCTCTGTCATCCGTCTTGCAGCATCAATTTCCTCTCAATGTCTTTTCGGAAAGCAATGTCCTTCGATTAATATCCGTAGATGTGCTGCTCATATATCCGTAAGTGGGATAAAATGGTAATTAATGTGTGCCACTGAGTCAAAATTATATGTTGACCTTTTTTTTTCTTTTTCTTTTGAGATAGTTGGAAATTAAAACCTGAAATTATCCTTTGTTTCTTTCAATACAACTTAACAAATAAAATGTTTATTGTTTCTTATCCCGCTTGGTCGTTAGCAACATTTAGATCAAGTCCATGAACCCATGGTCATGGAAATTGCAGCTTCTTTTTGTCTTTGACCTTGCGGAACAAAGACATGGGGTACCCCGGGTCATTGGGTACCCATTTTAGTCGCTTTTTATGCCATGCTTGGGCTGCAGCGGGGCTATTCTAATCCGGACTCACACGGAATATAAAATGTTTTATGATATTTATTATAGCTGGTAATACTAGATGATATCTAAGTACATAATATGCTGAAATAAATATGAATGTTATTGGAAAAACTCATGAAAATATTCTAAATTATACATAACAAATCAATTATAAGCGTATTGTAAAAAAAAAAAAACTAAACTATATTACTTATAGCTATGTGAAATAGCTGAACAATTTTAAAAATAATTAAAAAAAATATTTTATTATAGGTGCAACCAATTTTATATTAAATAAAAAACGGACGCTGTTCTGATTTAAAGAAAAAAATTCTGCTAATAGTTTTTAGTAAAGCAAATAATTTAATTAGAAATTTATTTCAAGCCTAAAATGTAGCCATTAAAATTATTTGTTTTTAAGTGTTATTTATTAATGCTTTTAGGAAGTCAAATTATGATAATTTTTGTTTCAGAAAAATATAGAATTAAATTTTTTTCAAAAAATGCAATAAATATTTTCAAAATGAAAAATATAGTTTGCATAAAAATTTAATTAAAAAGATCAAAAGAATTAAATTATTTCTTTGTTAATTTTTCCGCCTACGAAATCCGTGAACACGGCATCAGCATTATCTCATTTCCGAAAAAAAAAAAAAAAAAAGATCTATAATAATAATTTTTTTTTAGTAGGAAATGGGTTCCTAATTAACATTTTCTTGAATATCTCGTAAATTTTTCAGAATAATTTCAAAACAATTTATTTCTTAAAGTTTGACGATACTAGAAAACCAACAGCATAAAATGTTTAGAATGTTATAAATAATTTTTTTTTCTCATAACGGTATTTAATAATATTCTCTATATATTTTTAAAAATCTCTCTCTTATATGTTTTAAAAATATTCTCAAAAATTTGGTAATTAGAAAATAGTTACAAAATTTGTGAAAATCCACAATAGGATGTTGCAAAAATTATAGAAATGTTCCGAAAATTTTTCTTTTTCAATTTCACTTGGAACTGTTCGATGTGTGTTCATATTAGAATAATTACAAAGGCGTTCTGACAGTCAAAAAAAAAAAAAATTATTTTTTAGTTCGAAAATGGAAAGTTTAAGTTTTTCATTTGGAAAATAAATGACAAATAAGACTGAAAAGTAATGGAATCGTGTTTTATTTTCAGATAAAAACAAATTTGACATTTTTGGTTCCGATGGACATATGAAGATAAAATGCGGAACTTAACACCAAGAAGTTAGTGGGAACAGTAAAGCATGACAGTCGATCATTCTGTGGGGGATGAGCATGTCAGCATCAGTAACTGCGTAATTTGGTATACATTGATGGCATAATGAATCATTTAAATATTCCAAATAACAATTTTAATTTATTAGCCTAAAATTTGGGTATTGGGAACTGCTTTAGTTTGACCAAGATCCTAGCATATGGTTCTCAACGTTTGCCTATGATGCCTCTTTTGTCTCCACAAACTCTGAAAACACCATCTTTGTCACTGAATTTAGACCCATCAAGGCACATTTGGAGAGAACTGGAATTTAAAATTCGAAGACACGACTTTAAAATATAAAACAAACTAAAACGGTAATGATTGGAGGAAATTAATGTGTTGTTCTAATGCAGCTGGCAATACAGAGACGGTTAATCTTTTGCCATAAGCAAAGGCTGTGAAGCTATTACTCATTTAGCACTACCCAGAGGGCACGAGTAGTTTGAAGATAGGCTACAGGCGCGAGTAACACTACCCCCTCCCCCACAACTATCCCTACCTGTAACACTACCCCTCTATGATCATATTAGACCGGGACTTACGGTTTAAAGTGGATTCTGAACCACCACAAACAGCCATGGCACCTCCAGGATGCGAACCCTAAAACGAACCCCGAGCACCAGGTGCTAGCCACTCGGTCATCAAGCCGTGGAGGAAATTAATGTAAAAATTTTAAAAAAAATAAAAAATAGTGAATTTTATGCCAAGATATCTAAAAGCTGCTGTGGCTGCTGCAAGATATTGCTAATTGATCAAAATATTATAATGTTTATTAATATGTTGTCTTTTTTCAAAGTATTCGAATACTTTTGTGATGTAATTTTTTTTTGTTACTTTTCGTTTATTGTTCCTTAAAAAAAGTAGGTTTACTATATTTTTTAAATATTTAATCTATTTTTGGTAAGAAAAAGTCATAGATGTTATAATAAAAATATCCATCCCGAAATATTAATATTTAGTTATGGATAGAGCAGTGATTCATTCCAAATCGTGTGTATGAACACTTTTGGGAAGCATTGTGTGTGAACTTTGAAAAAAAATTAAAAATATTGAGAATAATGATATTTATTCATACCTATATCTTTAGATTAAACACTTTTGAAAATGGGCCTACCTAGTTGAAATTGAAAATGGGCCTACTTCTATTAATATTTTCCTGAATAAAATCAACGTATTTAAATTATTTTAAAAAATTCAAAAATGTAACTAAACATCTCAACTCGGGTCTGTTGACGTGTGCTTGGGTTTTGCGGCGAATATGTGTTAAGTTCTTGTTTAAGGAAGATACTTGTAAACATAAAATACCAATATGTTGGAGTGTGTAGAAGATTTAAAGCGCATGAATAAGCGCCAGGTAAATTATATTCAATGATTTTTGTGTATATCATTTTTCTTTTGTAAATTCAATTCAAAACATAGAAGAAAGATTGAAAAATCGCAAACATAGTTCTGAAATAATGTTTAAAAATGCATTAATCAATTTCTATTTCTATCTCTGTTTGATAATTGATAAAATGTTTATTTAATGTAAATTGTGCTAAATTATGTGGACTTTTATTATATATTTTCTACCCAAGAATTTCAATTGCAGAAAACTATTATTTTAGTCAATATCATCCAACTTTCCAATATTCTCCTTTCTATAAAGAAAAATCAGATATCTAATGGCAAGTGAGGATTCATATTGTAAAAAATGTTAATGATTAACCTAAATATTTCAAAAATTAAGCATGTTTTTAATGCTCTTAAATTTCATTTGCATAAATTGCTCTCATACTGAGTATTAAATGTTCTGACTTCTAAATTATTTTGAGATGTTTCATACTCATTAATTGTTAGAAATATATTTTTTTTTTTGTAATATAGATATAAACTTAGTGTTCCAAAGTGTAAATTTTATTGCTTCATTTATTATATCGAGATAAATTTAAAATTAAATCACAAAATTTTTACTTTGTTTTTAAAAAATTCACTTTTTTTTTAGCTTTTATACCAATTTTTAAATTTTGGTATGATAGTATCTTCTGCTTTGATGATATGGAAAGGATTAATGGTAGTCACAGGTAGTGAAAGCCCAATTGTTGTAGTTTTAAGGTATGTATATATCTATCTATCTATCTATATATATATGTATGTATGTATTTATTGATAATTTTTATTCTGCATCTTAAAAGCTTATTAGAATTTATTAAATTTGCAACAAAATATATTATAACTAAATCTCAATTAAATTAATATTAATAGAAGGCCAATTATTAATAAATAAAAATGTAGTTCTGTTAAACAAGTAATGTGTATTTTATTAAACATCGTAGAATTTATATGATAAAAGACAGCAAATTCTTTAATCTATTAATGATGTGATGTGATAGTATGTTACTATTCATTATATCATAAAAAATAGATGATGCCAATTAAAAAGTAAAATACACATGTTTAATTCACTGAATTAAAGAAAATATAAATGTATGGAAATCTAAATAAAAGTAAATGTTTCATTAATTTATTTAGATTTAATTAAAATTTCAAAAATTAAATAATTATATGAAATCTCATTTTCTTAGAGGAATTTATTATGTCAGACTTCATTCATTAATAATATGGGGTTGCTTGTTAAAAATTTATATATAGACTTGTTTTTCCTTTTTTGGAAATTAGAGAGAAAAAAAGTATTTCACTGCTTTTTAGATGTCAAAAATTAAGGGTATATATATAATTTTCTGTGTGTAGTGGAAGCATGGAGCCAGCCTTTCATCAGAGGAGATCTGCTATTTTTGACAAATCATAAAGAAGACCCTGTTCGTGTTGGAGATATTGTTGTTTTCAAAGTTGAAGGTCGAGATATACCCATTGTCCACAGAGTTCTCAAGATACATGAAAAGTATGGAGAGGTTTTTCTTTAAATTTTGAATAACTTAAATTTAATATCGCATTGAATGCAATACACATTTGCAATGAATTTTTATTTCAGGAATAATGGCACAGTGAAAATTCTTACAAAAGGTGATAATAATTCTGTGGATGACAGAGGACTATATGCTCCTGGTCAGTTATGGTTAGAAAAAAAAGATATTGTGGGGCGAGCTAGAGGGTAGGTTATATTCAAATCTTGTAATTGCATAAAATATGTATACTTTCAAAATATGCTTAAATCTAACTTGTATATTGTGATAGGAATATGATTTTTTTTTTTTATACTCAACATTTATATTTCAAACATTTTAAGAATCTAGTGATCTGTGTTGTCTAATCCTCAGTGTGTCGTGCAATGCAGGTCAGGTATCCTGAGTAATCTACTCATGGATGGAGAAAAACAGGCAGCTTCTGTTATGTTGAGCACCTGTAGGTAGAAGTCTTACTTGGTTCTGTATCACTGAAAAGGAGGAAAGTGCCTTTGGGAGGAGGAACTACCCCACATTTGTATATCATATGAGAGAAAATCCGTAAAATTCCCACCATGCATTCCGACTAACGAGGCAAGATGCTGAATGTCACCAATGCTGTCGAGTGTACTTGTTTTTTTTGAAACAGTGTCTACACAAGTGGCACACTTTACTTCAAGTTGGGCTTCTAGTGATCTATTAACTAGCCATTATGAACATTTGAAACTTTTTTATTCATTACTATTCTTTATATGGAGAGGCTATTATAAATTTCTGTTAAGGAGTGCTGTTTTTGTGTTATAATCACTATAAAAAATGGAGAGTAATACATAAAAAAATTCAAGAAATAATTAAATTGAGAATTATTGGTGCCCAGCAAACCATCATAAAAAGTGATGCATTAATTTATAAAATAATCACTATTCCACTCAAATACAATATTGCAATAAATAATTTCAAAAATAAATGTTCCTAAATATTTTTCTGATTTTAATGGACCATAACTGAATAAAATGTAATGGAAAGATCATATGTTGATGTGTGCTAGTGGATGAAAAGATCTGTAATGAAGTTACTGAAATTACTTTGTAGAAGATCAAATTTATAATTAACTATGATACTAGTCAAGATTTTTTATCTCTAGCAAATATGAAGTTTACAAAGCTTTAGAATAATGTGAACAGCAAAATGAGAGAGTCTTTGAGCTCTCCAGACCACCAAACGTTTTAAAAATAGTTTTTAATGATTAGTTTCTAATATATTTCTTCTTTTTAATAGTAATGAATTAGTTGCACATATTTATTTTTTTGCCAGACAACTTCAAAGTGAAGTATAACTTTTTTTTTGTATAATAAATAAGCAAAATATATATTACTTAATATATTAAATTTTAATACCTGAAGGAAAAATGCTGGAGATGGGAAGATAATTACTAGTAAGTTTATTAGAAAGGAAAGAAGGAAAGCAAATGAATGTTATCTATATTTAATATACCTCCCTGAATACATATAACATACCTTTCTTCGTAACAAGCTAATAATTTTTTATTCAAAAACAGAAGTCTGAGTAAAATCTCAATAACTTTTTAAAAAAATCCTTTTAAGTTACTAAACTTTAAAAAAAATAAAGTTTATTAAGAATGATGTGTAGATGATCTTTTGCCTGGATACTTTTTATTTTAAAAATTTCATTTTTATGTCTTAAATCAAAAAATACCTTTTAAATAAAATCAATACAAGAACACTTCATTTTTTGTTAGCAATATGTTTGTATATTGTGAATTATATATGTGAGAAAGTAAAAGAATCGCTTAAGCAAATATAGATTGCATAAATGGTACAGAATTTAAGTATATAGAAATATCAAACATTTGAATAATATAATTTCAAAAACGATATAAAATAATTAAAAAAAATAATAAAAAATTTTTTTCTTAAGAAGATAAGTTATTTTATGTGAAAGTTCTTAATAATAATTAAAATAACTTACAAACAGTATTTAATTACAGTCTTTCAATAAGTAGAAAAGATGAAATGGCATGAAAAATCATGTAGTAATAATTGTGCAGAACCGCTGATTAACAAATATAGAAATCTGGTACATCCAACATTATCTCGGAAGCAGTTATATCCGTTTCAAACATATGCTATTCTGATGTTGGAAATCAGTATTTAATTGATGAACATCAAACTTGTTTTTCTCTGTCACTTAGCGAAGATATGCTTTTAAAGCAGTTGTACTTATTTTGAAAAATCAGTATTTCAATATTAGACTTGATGTTACGGAATATTTTTGCAGAATTTCATTATTGTAAGAATAATGAAATTGATACATGATTTTAGATTTCAATCAATGTTTTAATATATATTTATTAGCCAGCCCTTGTACACGTAAATATTAGTTATGGAGTTATCTGACAGCAAATATACATTTCAATTTCTTTTTGATTCTTGTTATGACGGAAATGTTTTTTTTTTTTTTTAAATATTTCTTAACATAAGGAACATATAAGATGTTAGCAAAAAGGCTTTAATGAGTGGGCTTGTATTGATAAAAACTTTTTTAATTGTCCTGCTTCTTTAAATTTTATGGGATCACTTTATTATATTTTGTAATGAAGACAATGTAAATGTTTGGTAGCACTCATTTTGGATTGAGAAAGCATTTGATGAAGGGTATTTCATATTTGGCAGAATTTAAATTGGTGTAATTATTTTTGCATGTTACTTGAGCCAGTGTCAGCAGAGCAAAAAATTAATGATCTCAATGAAAAACATTAATATTTCTTCTAATGAATGTGATGCATTTTTACTTTTTGGGACCTTGTAATCAGAGTTAGACAAAAATGATTGACTGATACTTAGTAACAATTTAAGTTTGCCATACAATTTTAAACAAATATTTGATACTTCTATTATTTCTGAGAATTGGTGTATAAATATCTTGTTAATTAAATGAAAAAAATGTAATTTTAAATTTTTTCGATTTAATTTTATGCATATCTTTACATAGGTTTGTACCTTATGTTGGAATTGTCACTATACTGATGAATGACTATCCAAAATTCAAGGTAAGATTATTTAAATTATAAATATTGTTGATTTTTATAATTATAAATATTACAAACTGTTACTATAATAATTTTAAATAAATTAAAATTATAAATATGTATTTTTTGCTGTTTTTTTATATAATTTATCCCCACCCCCCATCACAATATCTACAATATTAAGTTTTGTGGCTTTATAAAATGAAAATTTTTTTGAGGTTAATTTTCTGTCAGATTTATATTTAATTTGAGTTAATATTTTTATGTTCAATATTTCTATCAATTTTATATTAGGGCAATATGGGACGATTCTGATATTTTTTTTTTTTTGTCAAAACCATAGAAGTTCTATATTATTTGCATGAATTCTCAAACTGTTGTAAGAGAAATTTGAATTTTTATGGTTGAACATTCAGCTGTCAAAAATTGCCCCAATCATGGAGAAATTTTGGGAAAGTCGTAGTTTCTATTCTATTTAAAAATAATTTATAATTAAAATGTTGTATTAATTTTTGACAATTATGACACTTGACTTTGCTTTTAGCCATTTAAAATGGGTTTTTGAATTTTTTTACTTCCATTTAAAAAAATAATTTATAATTAAAAATGGTTGGTTAAACCAGGAGTTCCATTTGAGTTTACAGGGAAATTATATGCTTCTTTTAACTCTAATGACTTTTTTGTAAAAATGACCTGTACTCTTAAAGCCATTTAAAACATTTTCTTTGTAAATCCATAATTATCTTTCTGCTATTTTTAAAGGCTTGATCATATTGTCTAGTGGCTGCAGTGGTATGTTCTGGCATTTTAAAGAACAAAATTGTTTTTGTTAGAAGTTAGCTTTATTATATCCACTGACAAGTTAGACAGGCAGCCGTTATTAATGGCCTTTCAGTCATAACTAGTTTTATAAAGTGCAAAAATATTTCTGATGTCATCCAACCAGATTCACCCTTGCTTAACCAACAAAATAAAAGTTTCTTCATCTTTTTTTTTTTTTTTTTAGATTACTTTTTTCGCTCTTATTTATTTTTTTTTTAAAAATGTGTCAATTTAAACTACAATTTAAAAATGTATGAATAATTTTTATAAAAGATTCATTTTATTCATATTAAAAAAAAAAAAAAAAAAAATTAATTTCTTATTTCTATGTCTGTTTTAAGCCATTTTTGCTTTTTAATAGAGAATTATATTTTATTTTTAAGAACAAGTAAGATTTAATGTATTGCAGATATAGAATCTTTGTGATTAAAATGTACACAATTTTCTTATGTTTGTGTTCAGCTATTCTATATTACTTTGCTATCTGCATTTTTTGTACTGTTCTTTATATATGTATAAATCAAATATTGACTAATTTTACCATGTTGACTTTTAACTAAGTAATATCTTTTAATCCATTGGCATTCTTAATTTAAAAGGAAAGAATGACTAAAAAAAAATACAAAATTCCACAATACATATAATAAGAAATATATCTGAATGTAATGTTTTATTTTTAATGAATTATTAAAAAGTAAAATTTAATAAGATATTTCATAATTAAAAAAAAAAAAATATTTCTTTTTTCAACTGTTTACTCTAACCCTTAAAGCCCAAACTGTGAAAATATAATTATTTTATACCTATTGTAAGAATTAAGTTTTTGCTATCATAATGCAACCTATGTTTTTACTTTTTGATGCAAAACATCTATATATAGGAAAACTAATTTTTCATTATTAATTAAAATAGACATGTGAAATTACTGAAACTCAAATCTGAAAAATAATTTTAAATTTTTATATATTCAAAAATTTGGATACATATAAAAGTCATTAGAAATTTTTAAATCTGAAAAAAATGTTAACTAATGAATTTATTTTTCATTTTCTTTTTTTTTCCCCCTTTTCCCAAACAGTATAATTCTTCAAAAACTAGAATCAACTGTTTCTAAAAAGAAATTTTACTTCAATTAAAAAAAGTTTATATAATGTTATTCATATTTTATTTTTTTAGTATGCTGTTCTTGGTTGCCTAGGGTTATTTGTACTGATTCATCGAGACTGAGAAGATACAAAACATGCATCATCATTCGTATTTATCACTTGTTCCAAGTGTTTTGTATCTTGGTGGAAGAATCATCATTTGAATGAAAAATGACGATGTTTTGCTTAACTTTTGCAAATTTAAAATATTGGATGTTTTTGTTTTTTTATGTGATTGGATTTCATTCCTAATCTGCTTTAAGTTGGGAAAGTTTCGCACATTACATAATCAGTTATAGACTAGTTTTAAAATTGTTCAAATTTTTTTCTACTACTAAGTGTATAATAAAGAAAATGATTTTCCATTTTTAAATTTTTATTCTTAATATTTGTTTTGATTTTGAATTCTAGAAATTCTTTAAAATTACAATAGCTTAAAAAATTTATTGTGGTAATTTTTTAATTTCGTATCTTTAAAAATAGTCTAAAGTTGTAAGCCATACTTATTGAGTACAAGAAAAATTTCATTAAACATTGTTTTTCCACCTTTTTTATGGGGTAATCATTTTTCTGATGAATGATTTTTACATAACTATCATACAGTTGTGAATCAAATATTTTCTTGAACAAATAATATTTATATGTAATGTTTTCATGAATATTATAAAATTTTAGTCTAAACAACATTCTTGTTCCATTCTTAGCTTCTAGTTATAATATATTTAAATGGAAGCAATAATTTATTTTTACTTAAATGATTAAACCAAATGTGAAAAATATTTTTGATGGTAGTAAAAATAATTCTAATTTATAAATTTATCATTTGCCTGTAATAGTGTTCTGACGTATAAAGTATTATCAAAAATATATTCTGAAAATTCAAAATGTTTATTTTTGAACTTAGAATTTTTTTTTTTTACTGAATTCTAGAATAATTAAAAATAACATTTTAAAATAAGGAAATAACTGCATACCTGTTTATAGATATATTTATCGATACATTATTATTTTTTTTCCTGTTTTATAAAGTTATATTTACCAATTTTTATGGAACTTTCTTAAATAGCATAGATTTAAGAGATTTTTCTTGAATTTTTTCTGTATTTATTGAATTCATGCATTTATGCTTAAAAAGGTTAGATATTTATGTGTTTATTATCAATATTTTTTCACATTTTATATTCAGGAGATTTCTTTTTATTTTCTATTCCAAGCTTTTAAATCTTGTCCATATTTGATTGTGTGAGCCATGAGCATCATTCACGAAAGCTCTCTTCATCAGTTTGTTTCAGTGTGGAAAGAAAATCTTAGCTCCATATAGTGTTATTGGTTGTGAAGTGTTTGTGATCTCTTGAAAGACAATTGGGGATTCACTAGTAAGGGAGATAATGTTTTTTTTAATAGATCACACTGAAATGTCCGTAAATATTACTAGCCATGAACATCATTAGCTAGTGATGTTCATGGCTCATGCATTCAAATGTGAATACAGTTTTTAAGGATCCTTGACTCCAGTTAGTTATTCAAACATTATCAGTTTTGAGATAATTTCAAAATTTAAACTAGTTTATTATGGTCCTTATATAAACAATAAAACAAAGATTTTTTTAAAGTATTTAAGTGTTAACTATCAAATTGGTAAATATGTGGAAAGATTTAGTTAAATGCTTGGAAGGTTAATAAATTTAATATAAGACCAATGATCATTTTTCTGTTGCAATTCTTTTATAGTAAAATGTATACCTGCAGAAACTAAATAAAAAGACATGAATGAATGGAAATTTTTCACTTTTTACTTTAACTGTATAAAATTTGTTTTTCATACTGAGTTATAAAATTAAGGGCAATGTGATTTAATATAGTTTTGTGCTAATTCAATTTACCAATATAGTAAAATTATTAAAAATTTAGATGAATTATTTATATTTTTACTATAAATAAAATTACATTTTCTTTTTCATTCACATGCAGATGAAATTTGTGCATTGTTTGGAATTAACCGCAAGACTTAAAAATTCCAAGTTATTGGTTAATTTTATTGTGAACTTCTGATTGTTTGTAATAAAAATGTTATACTTGCATTTGGGATTGGGTGCGATTCAGTATTATTTAACATGTGTGTGTAATGTTTGATTGGATTTCATGAAGTAAAGCAATATTTTTTTTTTTATATATAAATTTGAAAATTTTCTTTCAATGAAAATTTTAAAGGGAAACAAAATTCTTTCTAGATATTTTTAATGCAAAATTAATTTTCTTGTCATTATACTGTTATAACTTTTTAAAAATGTAAGCTAGCTGGATTATTTTATCACTTCATTTAATAGTAAAGTATTTGAAAAATAAAAAACTTTATATAGTTATTGACTGGAAAAAAAAAAAAAGAATGTCTTATTATATATAAGATTGTCAATTTTATTTAAATGAGAAACTTTTGTATGAATATATTAAATTAATGGTATTTTGTAACAAAATTTTTAAATTTGAAGTTGTTCAAAATCATTTGAGAAAATTATGATTTGAGTTGTCGTGTGTTTGCTTAACTATACTTTTTTTTTTTATAAAATAAATTTCTTTGTTTTGAATTTGTGATATTTTTTTTTAATTAAACTTATTTCTGCTGTATTGCTATAGCATTATCTTAATAGTAGTATAGATGATATCTTAAGTACAACTATTATTAGTAAATATTTAAATTATAAAAAAAAGACAGTAAAAATAAAATTTGATATAATTCAACATCTATTATTTGAAATATGTTTAATGTAATACCCCCTTTACAAATAGCACAGAACTTCCACAAAAATTCATTAAAAAAAAAAAAATAATAACCCGAAATGAGATCCCAACAGCTGCCAAAATAACAAATTTTGAATTGTAAGGTTTAACTATAATTAAATGGTCGCCAGTAACTGGTACCATAACTGTATGAACTGGTACAGTGATGGGCAAACTACGGCCCGCGGGCCAACTCAGGCCCTCCGAAAGATTCTATCCGGCCCTCGGATAGAATTTTTATTGAATTAAATTCAAACCCTCAATAAATGAAGAGAAGCTTAAGAATTATAAAGATGGCTTGAAAAACTGCATTTCAGTTCGAACGCAGATTTCAGTGCCATTCAAATAGAATTGGATATTTTTACCATGCCTTTCAACGTAAATTGTGAAGCAGTGAGGTCAGATTTGCAGGTTGAATTAATGGAGTTGCAATCTAACAATCACATGAAGCAGTTGTTTCTAAATATGCCAAAGTTAGAGTTTTACCAGTCATTATCGAAAGTAAGTTTCCCAAATGTAATATCCCATGCCCAGAAAATCAGTGCTATGTTTGCTTCATCTTATATATGTGAACAAGTGTTTTCAATTATGAACCTTAGAAAGAATTATTTCAGAACTAGAGTGATAGATGAGCATTTAGCATCGTTCCTTAGCATCAGTACATCTCACTTCGAACCTCAACAGAAGGAACTTTTAAAAATGAAATAGCAATCTCATTAACATATTTATTTTGTAATACTTTTATATTGTTTTTAAAATTTTAGAAAAACTGATCTTGGCCCGCCAAACTTTTTTCATCGATTTTTGGCCCGCGATCGAAAAAGTTTTCCCATCCCTGAACTGGTAAGTACATGTGGTTAGATTTTGAGACAACGAGGAGAACCCTAGGAGCGTCTGAGCGATTAAGACGGTCAGGGGCCGTATGTGATAAGTTTACGGTTTTAAGTATTACACAAGATTGAATTGCCATGTGTATGCAGTATAGTTAATATTGTAAATAAATTCATATAAAGTGATTGGAGTGTTTCCGTCCACCTGACACAATTAATTGGACAACAGAATGGCGATGAAGAACTACCTAATTTAATCATCAGAACAATACAAGATTAATAAAATGAGTTTTTTTCCCTAGGACATAATAGATCAATAAACTCGTTTGTAGGAATTAGATAAAATAAGGCATAACAATTGACAAATTGAAATTCACCATTGATTCTAAATCTGTAGAAAGTAATTTGAGTGAAATTCAAATTTAGTAACCAACATTTGAATAAACATATTTAATACATTCAATTAGCTAATTCAATTTACCAACTAGACTAATACAAATGGGATTGCTAATAGTATTTGTGAAGATTCGCCACATTTGAGACAACGTATCATCGCATTCTGAGAGAGATGTTGAAGGTTATTGGAGCTCACTGACCCCGTCAGGGGGCCTCATCTCCTGTGGGGACAAACATAAAAGAATGAAAACATTGGCAAAGCCCAGAGATTAAAGAAAACCGTGAGGATAGAAAAAGTTTAACACATAAAAATAGAATTTAGGTTGGTTAGAGCAGAATATTCCTAGGTCTTTTAAAATGAGAGTGCGGATCACTTGAATGGCCGGATGTTGGTGGTTGTCAATATTATTGAAGAAAATTTCTGCAAGTTTTCTCCAGTACTCCTTGAGAGGTAGCAGTGAGATACCGACTCTCTTTTTATAATGAGAGGTCAGCAGAGATGGAGTAACTATATTCTATAAAGCTGACGCTACCTCTTCCGAGGTTTTTAGTGTTATCCATAATCATCCCTGAGCAGTCATTGTTGGAATTCGTAAGCCTTTTCAGTGCGACGCTGGTGGTGCTTTATTCATGTTGAGAAACTCGATTCCACCTGGACTCCCAGAAAAACTGTAGCTACTCTGTAAATAGCGTAAAATAAAATTTAATAAATAGTTTGTGTTGTCTATAAAATAAGTATATTTCTTCGACCCCTAAGATAGAGACTGCTTTTAAAATATTGAACCATCATACATCGAATAAAGAAAGTAGATGCGAAATTTGGTGCATCTGCCAGGAAACTTCTGATAAAGAGATTTTGAAGTTTACAAGAACAGAGTAGCGCTCATTTTAAATTTCCTTGATCTGAGGAATTTCAAAACGAATAAGAACACAGATCTTAAAGAAATTAAAAGAAGAATACTTCACAGCCTAGTGGCTAAATTAATTAGAAAAATAGATGAAGAATGATAGTAATCCTCATATATTAAATGATAGTTTAATAACAGTTCTTTTAGAACATTAGAAGATTGATAAATCTGTAGAAAAAATAATAAATAAGATAAGCTTGAAAAAGAAATCGAAAGTTCTTTAGAATATATTGTGTTCTGTAAATCACGGGTAAATACATATTTTGTGAACTAAAAGAAAACTCAAAGTTTTTCTAGAATTGTAAAGAGAATATGAAAAGAAAGATAAAAAAAAAAAAAAAAATAGTTTAAAAAAACTAAAAACACGCTTTTAGAGTTAATCAAATTAAAAAGTATAAAATATATAATAATAAGTAAATAAAAAATATTCTTAAGAAGAAAAATGTAAGCGATCTGTCTGTAAAATCCACTTCATTCAGATTTTCAATAAGAATATCTTACTTTCGTTTGCTGTTTTCAAATGCTTTGAATTTAGACCGTTCTCTACTAAATAAACAGTTTAAAAAAACTAAAAAGCGTGTTTTTAGTTTTTTTTAATCAAACTAAAGAGGTAAAAAATAATTGTTAACATAAGAATAAAATGACTGACGAGAAAATGAATGTCACTGTTCTAAAAGCGTGGGGTGCTCGATATCAATCGTTATAATTTTTCACTAGTTTCATTCCGAAATGCAGAGTTAGTTTTAAATGTCATACAAAGCACCCCACGCTTTTAGAACAGTGACATTCATTTTCTCGTCAGTCATTTTATCCTTATGTTAACAATTATTTTTTAATTTGATTAACTCTAAAAGCATGTTTTTTTTAGTGTTTTTAAACTATAATATTTAAATGAGGTGTAATTGTAATTGTGAGTAAAACAAAGGCTAAATGCGAATTTGTCGAGCCAGCCAGGATTCGAACAGGGAATCTCCTGTTCCGTAGTCAGGCGCGTCATCCATTGTCCCACGTAGGTTTGAATTTCTTTACTGAATACTTTCATTCTACATGTGTTAAATTGCTCTTCATAAGTTAAAATAAAATCTCTGATCCTGGCGATCTTAATCAAGAGGAGATAATAAAGTTATGAAGGACCAACGACACTAAAATAGTTTGATAAGTCTACAGCGTTTAAATTAAATCTGATCGTTTAAAGTAGGGCAAAATCGAGCCCAAAGAGTCAGTTACAAACAAACATTCAGGTGAAACTAATATAATAGCGTATTAAAAGAATCAACTGCTTTCTTTCTGAAAGATGCCTGTAAATGTTTCTTTGCAGCTCAAATAGTGTATATGAGGAGAAACAGATCTCCAGGGAAAAAGTCAGTTACATACATACATACAGGTGAAGCTAATAAAAGCGTATTAATTACCTCGAAATTATCGATATATCTTTAGATAAATTTTCTGGTGAAATTTGTAAATTTCAATAATTTTGGCCTCGGTATCAATGAAAATATCGAAAAATTTAATTACCTTAAAACTCTACTTACCAATTCGTCTACAACCGCAATTAAGGGTTGTCCCTTTAACGCCCAAAAAATTAAAAGGTAGTCGAAATTCTATGAGATAGATATAATGAAGAAATTTTAATTTTCTCTTATATAAATAACATTTTAAAGTTTGAACCAATTCGAAACATTCAATGAAATATAAATATCTTCAAGAAAATTGTATGATGAAATAAAAGTGAAAATACGAACTTTCGAATTGCAAAGAATTAATTCTGATTCATATAGATTATTACTACTTCCCATTTTTTTATAAATGTATTCCTAGTAATTTTGTTTCGCAGTTTAATAGAGAGCAAAATGGCAGAAAGAAATCTATCGTTAATGAATCTTCGTTATGAATGAACAGAATGAATTTTCGTTATGAATGTAACAGATTAATTAAATTTTCTTGAGAATGAAATAGAAGCTCTGGAAAAATCTCTGAATGTAACTTTTGTTGATATTAAGAATGCAAAATCATATGAAAATAAGGTAAAACAAAAGTTTCCCAATATATTCCAATTCGGTGAAATGTAAACATGCATCAGCTTGCCCATTAAATACATTAATAGAAATAAACTGGGCATTATATAAATCTGATAGTTGCAGTTTGAATTTAGAACAATGTAAGAATTATTTCAAATCAGGTCAAAGCTTCCAATCTTATAGAAAACTCCACATAAGAAATCACTATAAAGCTATGTATTCGATGCATTATTTGAAAATCTAATGGGCATCAGAATTCTCTGTGTAGCTTGTAATACCTGGTACCTTTGATTAATGTATATCTGGCATCATTAGCTAATAAATTGTACCTAAGGATTGCAATACCGAATACCGGTATTTTGAGCCATTTGTACAATTTTGTAATACCGGTATTCACAAGTTTAAATACCGGTTTTTTCGGTATTTACTAGAAATTTAGAATTCTTATCTGTGAAAATAAGGTTGTAATTGTGAAGAAAGTGTGTAATATTTCGATATTTTTTTAAATTGGTGAGTTTGTTATTCGCATTGTATTTGTATATCATACTTTAGAATTTAAAATATTTTTCAGATTTATTATATATATATACTCAAAATAATACCTTATAATAATAAATAAGAATAACTTTAAAGAACATAAAAATCAATTGATAATACTTCGGTTTGGTTTCATTATTTATATAATGAAAAGAATATGGTGGCACAATGTAAAAAATGTTCAAGAGTTATTAAAGTAAAAGCGGACTCCATGCACATTTAAAAACGAAACATAACACAAATTTGTTAAAGAGGAAAGAATCTAATTGCGATAAATACACAAACTTAAGTTCAGTTCTAAGCCCAAGCCATCAGGGATTTTAGATAATTTTGGAAAAAAAAAAAAAAAAAGATAATTTGGATGAAATTATAAGTAAAATGACAGCACCAATGACATTTCTACTACCGGTATTAAGATAAAAAAAAAAATACAGAATACCGGTATTGAACTTTTGGTCCGATATTGCAATCCCTAATTGTATCATTGGTGTTCTCTGCCTGAAGAATGGCTGCCATTGGAATGTAGAGAAGGACGCTTGTCACGGATAGGGGCGAAGATTGATCAAGTTAAATATTGTTAAAGGAAAATAAATTTGTTTTGTTGTTTAAATAAGTTCCTCAAATGCCCATTTTTATTAAAATTAATATAAAATGTATTTTTCTTTTTTTCTTTAAAATGTATCTTTTTTTCGCCCTGATTATTCATTAAGAAGAAAACAAATTACAACATGCTTCATTTGGAGAACCAGAGTTGATTGTATGAAAATAAAAGAAATATTAATTTTTATTCAGGAGATTATCAAAGACCATTAACAGAAGACACAGGGAGTGGCATATTTCATTTCTGAACTGAGACGCAAGAAGGTAAAGCGACTCACCCACGAATTCAGAGATAAAAGGAAAACGAGCAAAGTGGAATGTTTTGTTCTGAATTGAAAGATCTTATTCTTAAATCTGAACAGAATTCTATAGATGCCCATAATTACCACTTGTTTTGATTTTCTTTTCTATGCTTTCTAAAACTTTGATTTTCTATATTCTCCAAAATCATGACTTAGCGAATTTTCATCACCATTTTCTCTACCTTATACTGTATTATTATTTTGATTATTTATTTTACTTTGTTGCATGAATCATCCAAAAATAGTTTCATTTGAGAATAAGGTAGGTTCTGTCCTCCTTTTCAATACTACCTAAATTTATTCCTAATAGCAATCTAATTCTATTAATAAATCTATTTTGTTTGACTATGTGCTGCAAAATCGGCGACCTCCATTACTTTCTCCATTAAAACTTCGTATATATTTCGACTAGATGAACGCAGCTGATTAATTTGAACTACAGAGTAATAATTTCAAACAATAAATTAACAATCGTTCTTTACGAATACATTTATTTATTTTATTATTATTTGCTAACTCGTGTGCAATGAATTATAGTTCTGAACCAGGCAAACGCAGTAATCATGTCTATTACAAGTGTTTGATTCGATTTCATAGTTTCAAGATCCAATTTTTTTTTTTTTTTTGCATCTACAGAGAAATAAGTACTTTTCAAACGTGATTAGATTTCCAAAACAATGAAATAATAGTCGTTCTTTACGAATGCATTTAATTCTTTTTTTTGTTAACAATGGAGGATATCCCTGAACCACTATCTAATAAACAATTTACTACTTTCGATTTGCTATTTGAAACAGCCCAAATCTACAAAAAGAGCGCCGCTTTCCACTTCAGGATTTATAATATTATTTTACGAAACTGATGATTGGGCGAGATTTTATTTTGGATGAGGTTTAAATTTGCAAATAATAGTATTATGTGTAATATTAAAACGACACTAGCGTGGCTTTATTTCAGCTACACATTGCGCTGCAGTAAGGAATTTGCCTAGGCATCTATAACAACGAAATTTCCCAATTTATGATAATTATTATCCCAAAAATACAGTATTCTTTAATGGTAGTAGTTAATGCTCTAAGCCGAAGAATTTGAATAAATTTTTTTTTTTTTTTGGCGTATTCGAAATCGATCAATTCCATTTCTGTTAGGCAAATCCTTTTTTGGTTTTAATTTTATGAATAGTGGCTGCTCTCTCTCTTCCTGTTTTCTAATTCTTTACAGAAAAAAATCCATTAGTTCTCGCAATTCCCAAATTTTATCATCTCTTTCTATTAAATTTTAAAGCTAAATATGATGAAAAATTTTTAATATAGGACAAAGCAAACAACAGTACATTTCGAAGCGACTCACAAGAGATTGCAAATTCTGAATTAAAATCTCAGCCTTGACATAAAGATTTCTCAAATCTACATCATTAGAATTCAGCAAAGGAGGAATATTAATAAATCACTTATATGTGAATTCATAAATGTATCAATGTCATCAAACCTATCCCTAAGCAATTTTCTTGCGTGTCATAATTTTCCTCAGTTAAAGAAAAACTCATTAACAGTATTAGCTGCAATTGCACCTTAATAAAGATTTTAAATAATTGAATTTATCAATATTATACAGAGTATGATTGTCATTCATTGTTTTCTAAAATAGACTGTAACCAATTGATAGGAAGTCCATACAATTTTGAAATTGTTAGTTTGAGTAATTTTACATTGTAGATAATTATCTGTAACGATGGATGTTTTTCCCGAACTGGTTTCACAAACAAACACCTCCAGGTTTGTTTAGAAAACATATTCTTATTTACAGATTTGTACAAGCGAAGTAGTTATGATCCACCTAGTAGTTATATTTGTTCTTCTAGTATTTTTTAAGCAATTAACGAAGTCTCGACACAAAATTATACTCAGTACAACTGACCTCAACGTCAGTTGACTTCCTTATCTCTTCAGATACTTAACGACAACTGGATCACTGCTTGAGTCGAAATCTACTTCTAGTCTGTACAAATTCTTTTATTTTGTTTTCCGTTGGGGGAAAAAGAATGACCTCTTCCCTTTCAGAACTGATTTTATCTGTCAAGACTTCTAGAAACGTGGCTTACTTCTGCATCCCCATTGAAGCATTATACATGCTCAATCTGATAGCTTAAGTAACGTGTATGCCACTTTTCTTAAGAGACCAATTTTATTTTGTCATCGTAATTTAATTTAATTTTATTTTGTCCAATTAATAATCTAATTTTATTTTTTTTTTTCAGCTCCATTTCTTCAAGAATAAATCTTCTTTTAATGTTTTTTCCTCCTTCTGTATTGAGTTTTTGATTTATGTTAATAATATTTATACTTTTCGTAAAAGAAAATATTTCAGTAAAATACAATAAAAAATTAAAAAATATAATATATATTTCCATACATTTTCATGCTTTATGGGGTTATCCTAATGTGTTTTAGTTGTTTAATTCCTCATTGGTGCAATAGCCCCATGGTGGCTCAAAGCATTCTGCCTGCAGGTAGATTTCGAGACAGCAGATCTTTTCTTTTACGGGGGTAGGGTTTGTCAGCTCTACAGTCATATTAGACCAAGACCTATGGTTCAAAGTGGATTCTCCGAACTACTACAACATCCATGGCATTCGAATTCGAAACCTGTGGCACCGAGAGTTAGTCACTCGGCCATCAGTCCCAATTATTGTTCTTTACACAATTTAATAAATTTATGTACAATTTAAGTTTTATAATAGGCTGCATACTACATAATTATTTAGGAGGGGGAAGGAGTTAATTCTCACACACATGTATATTGACAAAACTTCTTTTATACAGCTTAAAACTTCATAAGCATGAATAATCCAATTGTTATTGAAATATTAAGAAGGGGAGAAAATATTCTCTTCAGCACATCAAATCTTAATATTTATAAATCAATTCAAATTATTCCGATTGTAATACTATAATTATTGGATATTCAAACATCATTCAAGACAAAATTTATTATGCTATATGAATTGAAATTTACTAGGTTTCAACAGATCATCATGAAAATGATAGAATTAATTTGCATTAAATACAGTTATAAACTAAACAATATGATAAAATATTTTTAATACAAAAAAATATACTGGAAAACTTACTTTCTTGATTAGTAGATGTACATGTGTCTTTCATTGCTCATCACTGTAGATTAGCATTTGTTGATATTCTATAATCACCTTTTTAAATCCAAATAAACTGTTATTTCTTCTGGGTATATGAGGATCCTAGAACTAATCTAAAAAATATTTTAATTTATTTAAATTAAATTTATAGGCTTTAAATTATGTTTCTGCTCTTCATAAATAGTTTAATTTCTCATTATTTCATCACTTTGCTGCAATATTTGTTTTATATACAATGCTTTTTAATGCATGGGCAATATTGCAATATTTCGCTGAGGCTAAGGAAAAAAAAAAAAAAAAAAAAAAAAATGAATCCTATTATCTTTCTTCTAATTTGCATTTGTGGCATAGCAATTCTAACACATAAATTTTGAATATTACCAGAGATGAAAGGAATGAAAGGGGAAAGGAACAAAGAAAATATTTTTCATTGGCAAGACCAACTTTCAGAGATTAAAATGTCACCAAATTATCGTAATCATTTCATTGTACCCAGCAAGAATAAGCATTAAGCAACATAAAAAATTAAATTTTTCAAAACTCTTTTACATTTTAAGTAAAGTTTTTTTCTATTATAAATAAATAAATAATAGTATATGCTTAAAGTTAAGAAACAGAACAAGTAAAGACAAATGGATAAAAACAGCAGACTTACTTTTTATAACACCAAAACTTTTATTAATATCTCATTGATATGTACATGAAAAAAATATCTGGGTGCAATCTGTTAAACATTACAAGGCCAGAGATACACAAGTGGAAGCAATCATTGAGTCACTTTGATGGGAATGGAAGTAACAATTTTAGCTTTTATTTTTTTTTTTTAATTCAATAATTTGGCACAATTTTCGATTTTGTTCAGTTTGGAAGACAAGAGAAATATACTGTTCTCAAAAAGATGTGGCCATTTACAAACTGTAGTATCTTTCACAACTCGATCGTGTTGATTTTGTAATTAAAAAATGATGATGCATATATCAGGTTTCAATGAAGGACGAAATATTATTAAATATTGAGTGCTCTGTAAAACAAATTTTTATTTATAAAAGTTTTTTATTAATGTTAAACTTGCATTATTGATACTTAATGGACAATTACAGCTACAATGACATGTTAATACAAGTTTCTGATACATGTGAATTTAGAAACATAACTATAGATATTTTCATTTTAACTTGAGTTTAAAATAAATTTTTTTAGTAACTTAACAAACACAAAATGCAAAAGTTATTATTTATAACACACTTCCCTAAAAAATCAATAAAGGAAGTGTATTCCTAAAATAATATCTTTTAACATGAGTTCTATTAAAATTGTAAAAAAAAAAAAAAAAATTGAAAGTACATGTGCAATTATATATTATTTTAATTGAAAACCGTGAAAAGTTTAATTAAAATGCTACTTTATTTAAATTAATCTTATTGCACTTCACTCTTATTTTTCATAAAATCCTTTTTTTAATAAATTATGTAATTGAAGTTGTATAATTATTGAATATTTCTTGTGAACTTAAAAATGAAATGCATCATAGCATTTATTCAGAACACAAAATGGCCACATTTTTAACAAATGGCATGTTATATAAACCAGTGTAATTGGCACATGATAAGGATATTAAAGACATTGTTTTAAAAATACCAATTCAATAGAGTTGCAAGTCTGACCCTATGATGTTTCAAACTGAAAAATTATAAAGCACATATACAATCACAATAGTTTAAACAATGAAGTTTCAACTCAATACATCATTCCATTCCTGAAGTCATATATATGAAAACTAAATGTGTCATTAAAATTGAGCAACAAGAAATATACCTAAGTCTGTCTAAAAAATAGATAAATTCTAGCTTAATCTAAAAAAGATACAGATAATCCACTCATTGGATTTGTTTCTACCACAATCAAAATCTTATTAGAACATTTGTAAATGATTGTCTCATTTGAAACTAATTCTTTGATTACTTACAAATTAAAAACTATAAACTACATAACATAAGCAATGGTTTCTTATAAAATATAATCCACAAAAAGTGCACAAGTTTTATTTAACAGTAGCAATCAATTGCATATTACGGAACTTCAAACAGCAAAACAAATCATTCCATGATGAACTGAACGAAACTTCATTGAAAACTATATACAGTGAAATCCTGATTGAATGAATTTTTTAGAAAATTCGTCTAATGATGTCCTTTTCCAATTTTAGTTTTTTCATGAAATAATGATTTCTAGAACAATGTCCACTAAAACTGCTACATCAGAATTCCACTGTATATATATATATGTATGTATGTATTATTTTTTTCTGCTTAAGTGCATAATTAGTTAGTGCGCCAAATATTCATTATGTTTTTAACCAGTGAGCACTGACATTTGTGAGATCACCATTCCAAAAGCAACGTTAAAGTTGCTTACTTATTTTTCTCATTCATTTTAAGCTACACAGGCACATTTTATAACTGCATACCACAAAGTTTAAAAACTTCCAGTTCAAATTCCTGTAATGTCAATAATATATTTTACACAGTAAATATGAAGAGTAACAAATTTGCATTTGAACACATAACATATAATGCAAAAATTTGCATTATAGAAATATAATGTACATAGTTTATGTGAATATGACAACACACTTTTTATTCATTTGTTTACTCTTGATAACACCCCTTCATATAATCTCAATAAAATTATTGCTTGATTCATCACTCATTCGTTGTAATTCAAATGCACAGAAATATATGTATAGATAAAAATTCACACAGTAAATACTAATAGCAAAAATGAATTTAAACAAACAAGCACTTTGAATAAAAATCTGCATGCAACATTACTGTACATTTATATTTTTTTAGATTGGGGCCAAATTAAACATAATTGAATTATTTTTTTTTATCTTAAAATTACACAATGTATTTTGAAAATGTCAATAACAATGTTGGATTGTAAAAAGGGAAGAACTTTTTATAAAAAAATTTATAAAGCATCATAAGAATAGGGAGGATCAATAATTTAAAGAGAAAAGCTTTTATTTCTTTTCTCAGAAATATACTATAGCAAAGGTTACTATGCTATACTTAAAAATGGTATTAATTCTACAAATTTGTGCGCCGGGGTACATATTAACTTAGATTAAATAGGTGCAAAAAATCAATGAAGATTCCCAAACTTTTAATTCATAAGTTTATATATTTTTTATTAACAATTTTAATTTAACTTCTAACAGGAGCTATTTTTCAAAAATTTATATTTATGTCTAAAATTTGAATCAAACATATAATCACACATTGAAATGAATGAAACGTTTTTTGAAAATTGTAATACTAGTTTATTTTCAACAACTAATGGTGATCTTTTATTTTTATTTTCCTTTATCTGTTGGAAATTTTTTTGTAATTTACTAATTAGTATATTTAATTCTATTTAAATATGCATAAAATATAAGCTGAAAATTAAAATGTTTTTTTTTTTTTTGTTATAAACTGACTCTCGCATGTTTCTTCCCAACCACTTCACAAAAAATAAACTTGTGTAGTCTATACCTTTCCATTTTAAAATCTTCTACGCAATTTTATTAAGTTTATTTACTGTTAAATATATATAAATAAAAGACA
>BPLR01010239.1:0-25785 GCA_021605095.1 Caerostris extrusa | reverse complement strand
TACGTATTGCTTTTTGAAAACTTTACAACTGAACGTAAATTTTTACGACATCGTCGACTTGAATTTATGTCAAAAATTTGAATTTAAAACCATTCCAAAAAAAATGCGAAAGCATTTCCCAAAACGAAAATTCCTGAGAGTGAAAGAAAAGGAAAGAAGAAATTTATTGAACTTCCTTTCACAAAAGTTCGTCTTAAGTTATGTACTGCGAGTCCAGTGGCAAAGAACAGCCAAACTCAGTTCACCAGTCATTTACACTGTCTGCAGAAAAGTCTTCGTAACAGAAAAGTTCAGATAGCATGTCCCCCGAAGCCAACGCTTCTTTTATTGGCTGCTGGAAAACTTTAACAATGGATCGAGATGCCTAAAAATACAATAGATTCCTACTCCAAAAATAGAACCCCTGATAGCATTGGGAAAGGATATTCCGTAGAATTTTTTTCCTACTTTTTTTTTTTTTCCACTGTTGGTTGTGTTAGACGTTGCCGATATCTAACTTCATGACCTTGTCTTTTCATGGACTGGGGTTTCTTAAGGGTGGAGTTTATCATTTTTCTTTTTTCTTTTTTTTTTTCCTAACTCTTCGATTTTTTTCCATTGCATCCCTTAATGCTTGTTTTGGATATTTTCAAAGTATCGAACCTTTTTTTTTTGCTGGTGAAGTTTTGCATGATAAAGTGAAAGAGAAGTGTTTGCCTTTTTTGAATTTTTATTTTTCTTCTTTTGGCAAGTGTCTTTAGAAGTACGGCGTTGTTAGTGCTGCGTTTGACAGGTCTGAAGTTATATTGGCAATTTCCTGGTAAAGATTTTCAGATTTTCTTTTAAGATCAAATGGTTCAATACGGATGAATCGCCGTTAATATATTACTTTTGAAAAAAAAAAAAAAAAAGATTTCCATCAATTGTATTTTTGCAGTATGGAAAATTGTGATGGGTAATTTAACACGCTGAAAAAATGTTGTAAATATAAAGCATATTTTTCAGTTATTTATATTTTATTGATCTTAAAAAGAAATGTTTTAACCGTATCAATTTAAGAGTATTTAAGCCGTATGTTTAACCCGATCTAAGATAACTGTAGAATTTTTAGAGTATAGCTGACATCCCTAACCTCGTAAAGAAAACCTCAGCCTACCCTAGAAGGCAGAGGGTCTTGGATTATCGTGGGGCTGTTGGGCCAATGAAGAAGAAGATTTGATTTGGTTTGTCACTCTACAGTCATTTTGTGCACACTTTAGGCTAATTAGACCGGGACCTACAGTTTAACGCCTATTCCGGACCACTCACTAAACATCTATGCCTCCGCCAGGATTCCTACCTGAAGCCTGTGATACCAAAGGCCAGAACACAAGCCGATTTACCATCAGGCCGCAGAAGAAGAAAAAATAATCGAGAATTCACAATTTAAATTTAGAAAATTTGGATACATTTAAAAATTATTATTCTAGTTAATATATATCACAGACTTAAAATTAGAAATTTAATGGTGGACTTTCTTTAAGTAAAATTAAAGAAGTTTAAATTTGATAAATATTTAAATATATTCATACTTCAAAGCGTTATTATTTTATGTTGCTGAACATTGGTGGGCCTAATGTTCCATTTATGTTTGCTATAAACAGCCCACTGATATATAATGAGATTAGGACATTGCATTCTGGGAGGATTTTATATGGCAACTTATTCTCATTTACTAGTGGTAACACAAGTTTTGATTCGCATGCATGTTTGTAGTGATTCGAAATGCTCTTTAAACCGTTAGTCCCTGTCAAATAAGACTGTAGAGTAACCCCCTGCATCATAAACTGAAAACAAAATGTCATGTTTCGGAATCTGCCAGTAAGCAGAAGGCCTTGGCCTACTATAGTGATTTCGTGCCATTGAAAAAAAGAAGAAGAATTCTCATTTATAACTCAATAAAGGCTGCCTGATTTCCTATGAGATATAGTACTCTACATACTTAACAGCAATCCCATCGAGACTTGTCGTTCTGAAAGCAGTGACTGCAATTATCGAATGCAGAAATTTAATTTAGAAAATTACATCACAAGAAACGTCTTTATATTTTTTATTATTTTAAAACTATATTTTCAACAAAATATCGTCTTATATAAAATATTATTGTATATAGAAAAGAAAATTCCTAATATAGTCAAAGAAATTAAGATTTTTTTATCATATGTAAATACTATTACCAATGTCATTTTTCAATAGTTAGTAATTAATTAAATGCTTCCTCCTACACACTGAAAGAGAGCCCCTGTGTGTGGCATACAGGGGAAATGGTTAGTTGGCCTACAGACTCTCTCGCGGAGGAAATATATTTCGAACACCCTGCGAGTATCCGAGTATCGGGAGTTTTCGGCTTAGAGTTGGAATCCTTCCACTAATATATAATTATTTGCATTTAAATATTGTTACCTCTCTAATAGTTTATGTGCGGTGTTTGTGAGTTTATCAATAAAGCTGTGAGTTCTCCAAACTGTCCCTCAAATAACTCAACACATCCACACCCAGTTACTATCTGGTTGATCAACCTACCACTATAATATTGTCATTAATAGGTAGGTAATTAATTAATTAATTCACCATTTATTGCTTTTTATCAATAATTATTGAATAAAAATTACTTCCCTCCATGCATTTCTACATAAATTTTTATATATGTGGTGTTTAATGTGAAACATATTCGTTAAGTTTAAGCTAAAGAGAAAGAAAATTGTAACAAAAATTTGAAAGAAAGTTTTAAAGTTTCACATAATTTGTTTTAAAATGTTGGTTAAAATAAATTTATATCTATATAAATAAATATACAGTACAAATATATAATATTTGTCAAAATTGAAAGTCTAAAGACATAATTAATATTTACAAAAATATTTTTTTCTGTTTTCAGTTTTTGAAAGCTATAATAAAACATTAGAAATACCGTTTAGATTAAAATATTATTTTACACATCAGAAAGCTATTATTGGTAATGGAAATAGAACACGAGAATTACAATAGATGTACAACATATTAATATACATAAGCGTAATTAAAAAAATAAAATTTATTATCATTCTGACTGCAACAAAAGGAAATTAAAGTATTAATTTTGCGATTGTATTAGTTGTCGGAATCGCGTATTTTGGGAAGCCAATGATTAAAATTGATACTGATTTGGAAATTGATATATTGATATGATGGGCGACCTTATAGACTTTTTCCATAAAAATAAGCATAAATTATCCAAACTGCAGTGTATAAGGAGTAATAAAAAGGTATTCATTTTTATTTATCACTCGATATTAAGTAATACTTTTTAAAAAAAAAAAATATTTTTATTTTGATAGTATTATTATTTCCAAGATAGAACTCATTAAAATGTGTATATTATTTGTCTCTTTAAAAAATAATAAATGGTTGTAATTAGGCATTTACGGAAACCATACAAACATTGTTTGGGGGAGGTCTAAAACAACACTCACACCTGTTCTTCTAGAACAACAGAACGCCTTGTAATCGAAAACACTGCTGACAAACATTCCCTTTTTTTCTCCCTCTTTAGTAATGTTCGTCATTCTTCAACAAATATTATTTTTACTGAAGGACAGTTTCTTTCTCGAAAACAAAATAAAATAAAATAAAAAATTTAGGGGCCCTGTTTTTATTTCCTTCATTTTTTTTTTCTTCCTTTATCAACTGGAAATAATAAAAGAACTTCCGACATTTTTTCTTACCCGACTTATAATTAGGAACTGAAAGAAACAGTTCTTCTCCTCAAAAGTTGTTTGCTGTTGATCATTAAATTTTTTTCCCAAGAAAGATATTTTAAGGAAAAATATTTTCACAATTTCTAGAAAGGAATTACAATATATGTTTTTTTTTTCTTTTAAATCTTTTATTCTGGATACTTTTTTTCTTCATTTCTTAATGGTGAAATTCGTAGAAGATCATTAGGACTCAGTCATTTACAATGCATTTTTGCCGTTTGTGAAACATTTCCACGTTAAGATGTAGCATTTAATTTTGGGAATTCAAAGGCATTGAAATATTTGATGATGGGTGAATAGCAAACAAAGATATTGGTTAAGTAAGATATTTACGTAATAAATTGTTTGGAAAATATCGTATAATGAATACAATTTTATACGAGAAAATTTTTTTAAACAATTAAAGTATATGCTAACTGTGAGAAAATGTGTTTTACTGTAACTTCAAAGAACGGTGTATTTTTATATTAAATTTACCATAATGAAGATTTGAAGTAAAAAGAATTTCGATATGTTTTTCATTTAAAATTAAATTACTTTATTATCGTGAAGACTTGGTTGCATTCTGCAATCTTTGTTTTGGTACACTTTAGGCTAGTTAGACAGGAACCTGCTGTTTAATTTGAATTCCAAACCACTAACAAACATCTATATTACCACCAGGATAAGAAACTGAAGTATGGGGAAACCAATGGAAAGTGTGATATATTGGTATCTCGTATTGGTATCGAAACTGCACTATATGTGAAATAGCATAGGACATTTATGTTAAATATGTTACTTATCACCCGATATTAAGTTATACTTTTAAATAATTTTTTTTTTTAATAAGGTACTATTATTCACAAAACTCATTAAAACATGAATATTATTTGTTTCTTACAAAATACTAATGGGTGTAATTAGGCATTTACAAACACTACACAAACATTGTTTGGGAGGATCTAAAACAACACTCACACCTGT
The DNA here is from genome assembly GCA_021605095.1 of Caerostris extrusa. Lineage (NCBI taxonomy): Eukaryota > Metazoa > Arthropoda > Arachnida > Araneae > Araneidae > Caerostris > Caerostris extrusa. The sequence continues at coordinate 21,064 of BPLR01010239.1, read as the reverse complement.
TCTTCTAGAACAACAGAATGCCTTGTAATCGAAAACACTGCTGACAAACGCTCCATTTTTCCCCCTCTTCAGTAATGTTCGTCATTCTTCAACAAATATTCTTTTTACTGAAAGACAGTTTCTTTTTAGAAACAAAATAAAAATAAAATTTAGCGGCCTGTTTTTTATTTCCTTTATTTTTTCCTTTCTAAAACGGAAATAATAAAAGAACTTCAGACATTTTTCTTACCACCCGACTTATAATTAGGAACTGAAAGAAACAGTTCTTCTCTTCAAAGTTGTTTGCTGTTGATCATTAAATCTTTTTTTTCAAAAGAAAGATATTTTAGAGAAAAATATTTTCACAATTTCTGGAAAGGAATTATAATATATGTGTTTTTTTTTAAATCTGTTATTCGGGATACTTTTTTTTTCATTTCTCAATAGTGAATTTCGTAGAGAATAATTAGGACTCAGTCATTTGATGCATTTTTGTCGTTTGTGAAAGATTTCCACGTTAAGATGTAAGCATTCTAATTTTAGAATTCAAAGGCATTGAAATATTTGAATAACAAAAAAATATTCGTTAAGCAAGGTATTTAGGTAATAAATTGCTTGAAAACTATCGAATAAAGAATATAATTTTCATACAAGACATTTTTTAAAGAATTAAAAAGCCTATGACAACTGTGGGTAAATGTTTTTCAATGCAGCTTCAAAGAACGGGGTATTTTTCAATTCCTCCTAATAGTTCACACTCTCCCTATATATATATATCTTGTCCAAATTTTCAATCGTTCATAAAATACTTTTTATTCATCCACTCAAGTTCAAATACATTGTTTTGAACTTGTGACACTTGATGTTGACATTTTTTCCAATATTAATTCATTAATTAAATTTAATTAATAATAGTGTGATTCTGTCTTATGTATGTACATATTTATATTAATTGTAATTATTTAACAAAAAGTAACTAAAATAAAATCTTTCTTTGTTGACGTAAGTAAGAATTGACTTTAAACTTTTTTTCTTTTATATTACTTGTTATATTAAATTTACCATATCGTAGATTTGAAGACGAAAAATTTTGATATGTTTTTTTTTATTCAAAAGTAAGTTCCTTTTATTATCGTGTAAGAATTAATTGCGCTCTACAATCTTTGTTTTGCACACTTTAGGCTAGTAAGACAGGGACCAGCTGTTTAACTTTACATTCCGAAACACTAAACATCCATTCCACAGCCAGGATTCCAACCTGAAGTCTGGGGAAATCAGTGGAAAGCGCTTTTATATTGGTATCTCGTTATCATGGGCGACTTTCTAAATCTTTTCTGACATTTGCCATAAAAATATGCATAAAATATCGAACCTGAAAATATACGTGAAATAACATAGGGACATATATATAACATTAGTTATCCCCCTATATTAAGTTATACCTTTTAAATAAAAAAAATTGTTTTTTTAGTAAGGTACTTATTCACAAAACTCAATAAAATATGAATATTATTTGTTTCTTTATAAAATAATAAATGGATGCAATTAGGTATTTAAGAACACCACAAAAACATTGTTTGGGAGGATCTTAAACAACACTCACACCTGTTCTTCTAGAACAAGAGAATGCCTTGTAATCGAAAGCACTGCTAACAAACGTTCCATTTTTTCTCCTCTCTTTAGTAATGTTCGTCATTCTTCAACAAATATTCTTTTTACTGAAAGACAGTTACTTTTTTTCTAAAACAAAATAAAATAAAATAAAATTTAGCGGTCCTTTTTTTCCTTTATAAAATGGAAATAATAAAAGAACTTCAGACATTTTTCTTACCAGTCGACTTATAATTAGGAACTGAAAGAAACAGTTCTCTTCAAAGTTGTTTGCTGTTGATCATGAAATTTTTTTTCCAAAGAAAGATATTTTAGAGAAAAATATTTTCACAACTTCTAGAAAGAAATTATAATATATGTTTTTTTTTTTTAAATCTTTTATTCTCGATACTTTTTTTCATCTCTTAATAGTGAAATTAGTAGAAAATAATTAGGACTCAGTCATTTGCGATACATTTTTGTCGTTTGTGAAAGATTCTAATTTTAGAATATAAAGACATTGAAATATTTGAATAAGAAAAAAATATATTCGTTACGTAAGATATTTAAGTTATAAATTGCTTGAAAACAATCGAGTAATGAATATAATTTTCATACAAGAATTGTTTAAATAATTTAAAAGCCTATGGCAATGGCAAGTGGTAAATGGTAAATGTATTTCAATATAGCTTCAAAGAACAGCGTATTTTTTTTATTAAATTTGCAATAAGAAATATTTAAAGCAAAAATATTTTGATATGTTTTTCATTTAAAATCAAGTACCTTTATTATCTTGGAGGATTTCTTAGTCGATCTACAATCATTTTGTGCTCACTTTAGTCTAATAAGACCAGGACCTGCTTTAAGACCAGGTCCAGCTACCGCCATGATTCAAACCTGTAGTCTGGGGAAACCAATGCAAAGTGCGATATAGTAGTACCGATATCATGGGCGACCTTTTAAATCTTTTGTGTCTTTTTCCTTTAGGAATATGCATTAAATATCGAAACTGCAATATATGTGAAATAACATAGGGGCATTTATGTAACATATTTTAGTTATTGAAGATATTAAGTTATACTTTTAAATAAAAAAATGTTTTAATTAATATTCATAATATTCACATTTTGACTTTTTGTGAATAATAGTACATTAAAAAATGTTTTTATTAAGGTACTAGTATTCCCAAAACTCATTAAAATATGAATATTATTTGTTTCTTTATAAAATAATAAATGGATGTAGTTAGACATTTAGGAACACCGAACTAACATTGTTTGGGTGGATCTAAAACAACACTCACACCTGTTCTTCTAGAACAAGAGAACTCCTTGTAATCGAAAACACTGCTGACAAACGCTCCATTTTTTTTCCCCTCTTTAATGTTCGTCATTATTCAACAAAAATTCTTTTACTGAAAGACAGTTTCTTTTCGCGAAAACAAAACAAAATAAAATAAAATTTAGGTCCCTTTTTTTTCTTTCTTTATTTTTTTTCTTTCTTTCTGAAATGGAAATAATAAAAGAACTTCCGACATTTTTCTTACCAGTCGACTTATAATTAGGAACTGAAAGAAACAGTTCTTCTCTTCACAGTTGTTTGCTGTTGATCATTAAATTTTTTTTTCCAAGAAAGTATTTTAAGGAAAAATATTTTCACAATTTCTAGAAAAGAATTATAATATACGTTTTTTCTTTTTTAATATTTTATTCTCGATACTTTTTTTTCATTTCTAAAGGGTGAAATTCGTAGAAAATAATTAGGACTCCGTGATTTGCAATGCATTTTTGTCGTTTGTGAAAGATTTCCACGTTAAGAGGTAGCATTCTAATTTTAGAAATTCGAAGGTATTGAAATATTTAATGATATCTGAATAACAAAAAAGGTATTCGTTAAGTAAGATATATAAGTATTAAATTGCTTGAAAACTAGCGAATAAAGAATAATTATATTCTTTTATTCAAGGTTTTCAGCAATTTAATACTTGTAAATACAAGAAATTCATAAACAATACAAAATTTCATACAAGAAATTTTCATACAAGAAATTTATTCATACAAGAAATTTCTTAAACAATTAGGTGACATGCCAACTGTATGTGAATGTGTTTCAATGTAGCTTCAAAGAACAGTGTATTTTTATATTAAATTTGCCTTTATGGAAGATTTGAAGTCAAAAGAAATTTCGATATGTTTTTCATTTAAAAAGCAGGTTCCTTTATTATCGTGTGAGATTTGGTTGCGCTCCACAATCATTGTTTTTGCACACTTTAGGCTAGAAATGGCACACTTTAGGCTTGGTTTTGCACACTTTTAGGCTTTTAAACAGCAGGCTCCCGTCTAACTTGCATTCCAAACAACTAACAAACATCCTTGATACCACCAGGATTCGAACCTGAAGTCTGGAGAAACCAATGAAAAGCGCGATATATTGGTATGTGGATATCATGTCGACCTCCTAAATCTTTTTGTGACTTTTCCATATAAATATGCATAAAATATCGAAACTGCAATATATGTGAAATAATATATAGATATTTTTTTTTAACATATTCTAATCACCCGATATTAAGTTATACTTTTAAATAAAAAAATATTTTTATTAAGGTACTATCATTCACAAAACTCATTAAAATATGGTTATTTGGTTTGTTTACAGAATAAAAAATGAAGTAATTAGGTATTTGAGAACTCCACACAAAGATTGGTTGGGAGGATCTAAACAAACACACTCACACCTGTTCTTCTAGAACAACAGGAACGCTTTGTAATCGAAAACACTGCTGACAAACTCTCCATTTTCCCCTTTTTAGTAATATTCGTCATTCTTTAACAAATATTCTTTTACTGAAAGACAGTTACTTTTTTCGAAAAAAAAAACAAAATAAAATAAAATAAAATTTAGCTGTCCTTTTTTTCCTTTATAAAATGGAAATAATAAAAGTACTTCAGACATTTTTTTACCAGTCGACTTATAATTAGGAACTGAAAGAAACAGTTCTTCTCTTCAAAAGCTGTTTATTGTTGATCATTAAATATTTTTCCAAAGAAAGATGTTTTAGAGAAAAATATTTTCACAATTTCTAGAAGGGAATGATAATATATGTTTTTTTAATCTTCTATTCTCGATACTGTTTTTTTTTTTTTTCTTTTCCAATGGTGAAATTCGTAGAAAATAATTACGACTCGGTCATTTGTGATGCATTTTTGTCGTTTGTAAAAGATTTCCACGTTAAGATGTAAGCATTCTTTTTAGAATTTAAAGGCATTGAAATATTTGATGATATTTGAATAACAAAAAGATATTCATTAAGTAAGATATTTAAGTAATAAATCCTTTGAAAACTATCAAATAAGGAATATAATTTTCGTACCGGAATTTTTTTAAACAGTTAAAAATATATGCCAACGCTATATAAACGTGTTTCAATGTGGCTCTGGAAGAATAATGTATTTTTATGTTGTTGTTGTTTCGTATCCCACATGGCTGGCCAAGCCCACGAGCCCATACGTACTCATGATTGAAGGAAGGAAGCAGCTTCTGTTGTGATGGAGCACCCGTGGGTAGAAGTCTGACTTTGGCTCCGTGACGCTCTTACAGTCATAGGAGACCGGGACCTACGACTTAAAGTGGATTCCGAACCACTACAAACATCCATGCACCGCCGGAAACCCGAAACCTGTGGCACCGAGCGCTAGACATTCGGCCATTCAGGTCCAAAAATTTGTGAATGCCAACGGCACGCGGTGTAGTCACCCACCCAAGACTGACCGCTCCCTAATGATGCTTGACTTCGGTGATCTAATGAGAACCGGTATATTCAGCATGGCATGGCCGTTGGCATGTATTTTTATGTTAAATTTGCAACAAAGATGATTTGAAGTCAAACACATTTCGATTTGTTTTTCGTTAAAAGCGAATTATGTTATTATGCAAGATTTGGGTTGCCGCCCTACAAAGGTTTTTTACATTTTAGTGTAATAAGAACGGGACCTGATGTTTAACTAGGATTCGAACCACTCATAAGCATCCATGTCACAGCCAGGTTTGGAACCTGCAGCCTGTAGTACAAAGGCCAGAACGCTAGGCCACGAGATCGATAAAATCAAGGAGTTTCAAGATAATATTGACGAGATGAGAGCGTGTCTTTAAACTGGATTTGAAAAATTTGTAGAATCAGAATCAAATCTAAATTTGCGAGAGTTTAAGGGCATTACATTACAAAAGCAGCAACAATCTGTTCTTTTGACTGAGTTTTGGAAATTGATGCCAGAAACAAAGCTGTTGCTTAATGATTATTTACAAGTTTTAGTACAGCTTGTTTCTGTTGATATTTATTTTTAACTATGCAGTTTGTCAAATCTCTATGTAGCTCACATTTAACCAATCAGCATCTTAAATGCGCGACTCGGAAACGTGCGCCGCTGAGCATTATGGCTGAGTTCAAGCAGCTGGCGGATTTTTTGCAGACACCGTTTCAAAAAGACGATTAGCCTTGATGGCGTTTGTGATGTTCAGCATCTTGCCTCATTAGGCGGATTATCTGGTGGAAGATTACCAGGTTTTCTCCCGTATTACGCACAAATACGTGGTAGTTATCCCTAAAAGTCCTCTCCGAAGGCACAGACCTCCTTCTTCAGCGACTTGAGCCGAGTCGAGACTTCTACCTATGGGTGCTCTAGCCCCACAGAAGCTGCCCTTTCCATCCATCCAAGAGTAAACTACTCAAGGGGTGATCATACACTGCAGAACACTGAGGATTAGACACAACAAAAACATCTTAAATAATTGCTGCGAGAAGAACCTTGATGAATTAAGCACCAAGATTAAAATAATTATCAATGGGAATCGGCTGAACTTAAAAATAATAAATATTTTCTGTTTCATTAATTTATTCTATAAATTTTCTGCCCAATATTTTTAATTCCTATTGTTCATTTGATTTTTAATTGAATTAAGTAAAATGCTATTTACTGTATCTAGTTTTTTATTAAAAATATCACTATCCTCTCCTCATTGTAAAAGTGGAACCTTTATGGGGCTCCAATTGACTTAACCTCTGCCCAACCTTGGCATATATAAATAATGTTTAAAGAAAATGAAGAAAATAATGTTTAAGATTAGAATGTTATATATAATTTGACTTTTTAATATATATGATGTTGCTATATCAAAATTTATTTATAATAATTAATGTAATGTAATAAATGATTTCTTTGAAAAAGCTATTTTATTTAAACAGAGAGGAATAATTAAATGTGAAATAAACTAAGCACTTTCAATTTATTATATTTAGTGAATGTATCCATTTAAGAACTATGCTAATATTGTTAAGTAAACTTTTATTATGGAGATTAAATTTATTTTTACGAAACATTTTATTGCGTTAAATGTTTATCTTAAGCAGTTTGCACAATCATTATGTTTACACAGTTGCTGCAGATGTTCCAAAAATTCATTAAGTAATATTTACTGTGCATAACCATTGACGTAAAGAAAACTTCAAGTGTTAAATATTTAAGCATACCATTAATTAAAAATATTCTTTTGAAATGGAATTGCCAGAGAATAATACTAAAGAACTTTTTGTCATTTTCATATAGTGATGTCTTTGTGATAAACATAATATTGTACAAGTTTCATTTCAGATTCGCATCTTATCATCCTAAAAAAATAATAATTTTATTAATTTAAATTTTTATATAAAATATTTAGTTTAATAATTTTTATCATTTCCGTAATAATTTTCATTGAATTTAAAATTTTATAGGGAATGCCAGATATTGTGCCCGGTCCCGATCTAATACTACTGTAGAACGTTGGGCATAAGTTTGAAAGCCCTACCCCGTAAAAAGGAAATATCTCCCTGCCTCGGAAATCTGCTAGTAGGTAGACGTCCTCGGCCACCGCCATGAGGTTGTTGCACCAATGAAGAACAAGTGGGGAATGAAAATTAAGTTCTAATAAGTTGACTTCGTGTATTCCTAGACACTTCTTTCAGAAATGAGGATACCCTGACTCGTGGCTCAGTGGTAATGTGTGCCGCTGGTGAGCATTAGGGCTGAGGTTCAATCCGCTCAATCTACGAGGCAAAATGCTGTAGAGACTGTTTAAAAACGGGGATGGGACTCGATGGCGTTTGTGATGTTCAGCGTCTTGCCTAGTGAGTTGAACTACCTGGTAGGAGTTTTCCGGGTTTTCTCTTACACAATATGCAAATGCGCGGTAATTCTCCTAAACCCCTTCCTGAAATTCACTGCCCTCCTTCCTTAGTGACTCTTTCGTAGTCAAGTCAGACTTCTACCTACGGGTGCTCCATCACAATAGAAGCTGCCTCCTTCCCTTAGAAGACACGTGTTCATGGACTTGGTATAGATGTTGTTGTCTGCCAAGTGGGATAAGAAACAACAAATATTAATGTATGATTGAAATTAATTTCATGGAAGCTTTTTTAACATAAATAAAATTGCATTACTTATTGCAAATTTAAGGTATTCACTTATATTATGAGTGACCTATTTTTAGAGTAACGTTTTAAAATGTTTTACTGTTTTTAGATAAATAAATAAATTTTGCCCGAGGAAATGAGTGTTGTTGCTCAATACACCAGGTTTACGTATTGTTTGTTATATGTTATAAAAAAATTGCACCATAATAAAACAAGTAAAAAAATAAATTTCGTTTAATTTAATTAACAGGATGGCATATTTGCAAGAGTCTATGGCGCTATTTAAGTATATATTCATTGAAAATTTAACTGAGGAAAAGGGAATAAAAATTTTTATAATAAAAAAATGGAATAATAAAAAAGAATTTTGGTAATTTTTTAAATTTGAAAAAGAAATTATGTGATGCTGATTGCTCAGCTGTGAATGATATTTTGACTTCACAGACTTTATTGTGAACTACAAAGATTCACAGCAACATATTGTAACAGAAAGTAAGAATAAGCTGCAACTGCTTTCTGTAAAGTGTGGATATTTCTATTCTAGCTCGAATTTTTAGAATTCAATCCTGGAAATAGATTTTCACTGCATTTACAATATCTGATCTTCTTTTATCTTGAATAAATCTAATTTCCCAGAAGCTATTTAGACAACTACTATTTCAGAAATTTGGAATCCATTTTGTCTATTTTCCGAAGTAGGTGAGTTTACAAAATAATGCAAATGTGAAAACATTTCAAAATTTCGAATCTTTTATTTGAAACCTGCCTTCAGTTTTTCAATGTTAGCGCAATCTAACTAAATAAAGGTCTGCATCTCAGCATCGTTGGTATCATACTTTAAAGGATATTGCTTATTTTCAGGAAAATTTTAGTAAAGTGTTAGAAAAACCGTTAATCCTGTACATAAAAGTATACTGCATCATTATAATTTCCTTTCTTATCCCACTTGGTAGACAGCAACATCTGGACTGAGGAGTCCAAGAACCGGTGTGGTCTCATGGAAGGAGGAAAAGTGAAGGTGCAGCTTCTGTTTGATGGAGCACCCCTAAGTAGAAGTTAGTCTTGGCTCCGAGTAGCTAAATGAGGGAGGGGCAGTGCCATCCAGGAAAGACCTTTAGGGGGTGGGGATATCTCGCATTTGCGTATCGTACAGGAGAAAATCTCTGTTACCTCCCACTAAGTAGTCTGACGGACGAGGGAAGATTTTTTTTTTAATGCAGCAGGTAAACACTTAGACAACTTGGTCTTGGATGCCTTAAGGCAAGCACTGCACAGACATTACTCACTTTGCATTACCTAGGGGCGCGTGTAACTTGAAGATAAGCCACGGACGTGGAGTAACAATGCCCCCGCAACGCTCTACGATCCTATTAGGACCGTGGCCTACGGTTTAAAGTGGATTCCGAACAACTACACACACCCATGCCTCCGCCGATTCGAACCCGAAACCTGTGGTACCGAGCGCCAGAGCGCTAGCCACTCGGCCATTCAGGCCCACGAGGGAAGATTTTGAACATCACAAAAACCATGGGGTCTCCTTTATTTTTGAAACAGTGTCTACAACTAAGCCGCCAACGGATTGAACCCCATCCTAATGCTCACCCTGCGCACGTTTGCCACTAAGCTTTGAGTCCTTTATGAATGATATATACAACATTCACTTATGAAATGAACAGAAATGATATATACAACATTCACTTATGAAATGAACAGAAATGATATATACAACATTCACTTATGAAATGAACAAAATATATGAGAATATACGATTAAAAGAATGTACTAATAGGATATTTCAAAAATTTCGTAACATTTTACCAATTATTTATCTCTAACATTTTTTTAAATGTTTCTTTCTGTAAAGTAACGCCTTGTGTACGTTTCATAAAAATATCTTGTAATAACTTCTTGCGACATCATGTTGAAAAATGTATTTTTTTTTATTAATTTTTTTTTGAAGAAACCACTACCCAAAAATTATTCGTACTTTGAAAAATTATCACTCAGCCATTTTAAAATTCAAAACAACTGTTTTTCTTATTGATGTACAGTACAAAGAAAATATTTTTAAAGCGGAAATATCTGATTGCTAAATTTCGCCCTAGATGGTTCGATCTTTTCGACGAACACCTTTAAACACCATTTTCAGTTTCTATTAATTTTAATGGATGCTTATTTATGCTTACAAGACTTACTAAATGCTCATTTACATATACAGAAGGTTTACATGATGATTAGATATGATAGACAGGTATTACTTGATGATTTATGCTGCACTGAAATTTCTGGTGCTTATCCATATTATATTGTAGTAGCTTGATGAATATTTCTACTAAAAATGTTGTAACGTGATTATTTATGCTACACAACAGTTACTAATTGTTCATTTATGATATATACAGAGGGTTACATGAGGCTTAGTTACGATATTCAGATGTTATTTGATGATTATACAGGAGCAGCTATATTAAAATAACTTGGTGATTATTTATGCTAAGCTGGAGATACTTGATTATTATTGATGTTATACTGTAGTAGATGAGTACTTATGTTATACTATAGTATCTAGATTTATTATTTACGCTTCACGGGAGTTACTAGATACTATGATATATATAGTTACATGATGATTATTTATGATATACAGGTTTTACTTGATGATTGTTATGATATCCTAAAGGTATATGATGTTTAGTTTCAATAAACAGGTGTTAATTGATGATTTGTGCTACACTGAGGTTACTTCATGATCACTATGATATCCAAAAGGTATAATGTTTAATTACAATATACCAGATGTTAATTGATGATTTATGCTACACTGGAGTTACTTGACGATTTATGCTACACTGAAGTTACTTGACGATTTATGATACACTGAAGTTACTTGATGATTTATGCTACACTGAAGTTACTTGATGATTTATGCTACACTGAAGTTACTTGATGATTTATGCTACACTGAAGTTACTTGACGATTTATGCTACACTGAAGTTACTTGATGATTTATGCTACACTGAAGTTACTTGACGATTTATGCTACACTGAAGTTACTTGATGATTTATGCTACACTGAAGCTACTTGATGATTGCTAGGATATCCAAAGGTATATGATGTTTAGTTTCAATAAACAGGTGTTAATTGATGATTTGTGCTACACTGAGAGTTACTTCATGATCGCTATGATATCCAAAAGGTATATGATGTTTAATTACAATATACAGATGTTAATTGATGATTTATGCTACACTGGAGTTACTTGACGATTTATGCTACACTGAAGTTACTTGACGATTTATGATACACTGAAGTTACTTGACGATTTATGCTACACTGAAGTTACTTGATGATTTATGCTACACTGAAGCTACTTGATGATTGCTAGGATATCCAAAAAGGTATATGATGTTTAGTTTCAATAAACAGGTGTTAATTGATGATTTATGCTACACTGAAGTTACTTGATGATCGCTATGATATACAAAAAAGTATATGATGTTTAGTTACAATATACAGATGTTAATTGATGATTTATGCTACACTGAAGTTACTTGATGATTTATGCTACACTGAAGTTAATTGATGATTGCTTTGATATACAAAAAAATATATGATGTTTAGTTACAATATACAGGTGTTAATTGATGATTATACATGAGTTACTTAATGATTATTTATTTTAAGGTGGAGTTACTTGATATTTATTTATGCTTTACTGTAGCAATTTGATGCTTATTTTGCTGTACAAGAGTTACTTGATGATTATTTATGCTATAGTATAGTAACTTCATAATTATTTATGCAATACAGGAGTTATTTGGTGATTTTATGTTAGGCATGAATTGCATTTATGCTTCTTTGTGCTATCTATAGGATACTTGATGCTTACTGATGCAATACATGAGTAATTTTTTTACGTGATATTTACATTTTTAAAATGCCGATTTTGAAATCATTTAGTATAATATTGCAAGAAAAAGTAAAAAATATTTGTTTTAATTTGTTATTGAAATTGCCTGTTTCTGATTTATGTTACTGATAAAATGCAACAATTAAAATGAAAAAATAAGAATTTTTTTCTTAGACATAAAAATATTGTGATTGAAACTTTAACTTTATTTTATATTTCCCACATTCGTATATTTCTAGAATTTAATTTATTTTTCCAATTAAGTTTAATTATTATACTTCTTTTTATATATTTGTTGTTACTATGTTGCTAATATAAGTAGAATAATAAACTTCAATAATTTAACTGTACATCAGTGAACGTTGTTACTTTTTTTCTTTTTTTAATACATAATTTAATCTTGAAAATTGAAATAACTCATTTACAAACATTTTATTTCTTATAAATGATTGAATAGTGAATATTTGTATTTAATACCTATCTTCTTAAATCACAGTTAGTAAAGTATAAATTTGTAAAACAACGAAAAAATAAAATGCAACTATTTGAGTGAAAAATATAGCATTTTTTTCTCAGCCAAAATATTGACATTCAAATTTTAACTTTATTTAAAATTTCCTATATTCACATATTATTTCAGAATTTGCAATAAATTTATTTTTCCGAATAAGTTGTTTTATATATTTGTTGTTACTATGTCGCTGATATATGTAGATTAATGTAACTGCATAGAAATCAGCATTGTTACTTTTTCATTTTATTACATAATTTAATCTATTATCAATATAATTCTTATTGATCTTCAACTTTTGGCACGAGAAATCTGGAAAAAGGGTTTTTAAAAAAAAAACTATATATCAGACAGGCATCTTGGCTTAACTATTATAAACAAATAAACAGTAATGGTTTTTCATTCTTCTTTTATTGGACTGCATCCAAAATTGTTGGAAAATTCTGTTAGGATTTTTAAAAATAAATCTTTGAAACTTAGCAATGGATTGTATAAATTTAGTTTGAAAGAAAAATTGAATTCCTTTTTTAAACTCTCTCAGATAAGTGGAATAAAACTTTTTATCTATTTAAAAGAGATTTACTTTGTAGTATAATTGATAGAAATTAAATAAATGAAACAAATAAAGAATTTTTATGTATATAACTATTATTTCTAGTTAAGGTTTTTATAAAAATCGGTAAATCTCTTTTCTAAAACCTGATATTTCAGTTGTAAAAAAAAATTAATTTAAGGTGAAGTTTTAAATGAAAATTAAACATTGTTCGTGTGTTTTTACATTAAAAACTATTTAGAATAAAAAAAAAAAAAGTTATAAATTTTTTGACTATCCTAAATTTGTAAAAATAAATTAAAGTTAAGATTATAGATATAACGTTCCTTCTAAAAATGCAATTATGTATTTTTGTATTGAAAAACTTTTGTACTGGAGTTTAATAATCATATGCTGCAAAAAAGGTATTGTTTAATTATTTTCCATATTTTTTTTTTTGAAAAAATTATGAATTTATAAAAATATTACATTTTTCAGAAAAATTATTTTTAATTAAAATGTGATTTGTAAACTTTTCCTCAAATTAGTTTATTTTAAACAAAGAGAGCACATGGAATTATTTTTTTTTCATAATATTTAAAAAAAGCTAAGTTTTTCTAAATTGGTTTAGGAAGTGAAACTAGATTGGAATACATTAGATCAAGAATTTTTTTTATTGAGATTTATAAATGTTTTATTCTAAAAAAAATAACATGATGATCAAACTAAGATAAAATTGTTCGTAAAATGGTTTTATCAACAAATTATTTAATATATAAAACAAATTATTTAATAAACATTAAATAATTTGTTGATTTAAATATATAAATAATTATTCACAGCAAATTTTCTGCTTTATTTAATGAACATCATAGCTATTCATGTTTATGCAATATTATAATACTGTACTGGATTGTCGTAGAAGTGATTGTGGATCAAGTAGTTCAAGATTTCAGAGCTCTGGTAGAGGAAGTGAAACTGCCTACAATAAGCAGTCTGGTAATGAATATCTAAATACTCGGCTAACATTTTTGCAATCCCATAAGATGACCACTATATAACAATTACCTACATCGTTGAACAATAATTAAATAAATAAATAAAAATAATTATTTTTTATATTAAAATTTTTTTATAATATTTATTTTAAATTTTATTTAAAGAGTATTAAATTATAAATATTAATACTCTTGAAACGAGATTTAATAACTGTCTTCAATTATGCTCTAAACAAACGGAATTAAAATAATACGAAATTACATATTCTAATTGATGAATTTACGCTATAATAAAGTTGTTTTTAAATAAAAAAACGATAAATAACAAACGTCATTGAGTTTTTCAACATCGAACAAACATTTAATAAATGGAAGTTTTTGCATAACGTTTTTTATCGTCCGATATTTTTCTTCCTAGCGCGCATGCTCATAGGAAACATTGTACCTATTGCGCATGCGTATCTGTAATACTGCACTACTGAGCTATTCCTATGAGCATGCGCACTAGGAAGAAAAATATTGGACGATCAAAAAAGCGTTGTGCAAAAAACTCTCTATAAATAAAAAAAAATCGTTTGTTAGGAAGTAATCCGAGCTTAAATGTTCCGTGTAAAATGTGTTTCATCGAAATTTATAACCATTACCATTACTTTTCTCCTAAAAAATATTGGCTTTGATGCCAATTCTTCCGTGTTCTTTGTGAAGTACAAAACCGATTACATAAAATATTATAAAAATATATGCAATAAAATGAAATATAACATTACCATATTTTATTACTTTTTACTATTAATTTATTAAAAAAAAAATTGCTATAGAAATATGGATAAAATGCAACACAAATTTTGCGAAATTAAAAAAATTAGTTTACATTAATAAAATTGTTTGCTTTATTGTCCTTAAATTTTCTTGAAGGAGAATAAGACAAATTAAAATATGCATACATTTTGTATTTTTAAAATTGTTTTAATTTTATTAATATCACTATTTTATAGATTCAAAATACAACAAAAAATATTCGTGAATTTAATATTTAATAATAAAATAAATAGGAAATTAAATAAGAGAAATCAACTAAAATAAATCGGAAACAAAAATAAATATCTCGGAATAAAATGTAAAAATTGGAAATAAAAAATAAACTTTTCTGAATAAAATGCAATGTACGCTTGCAATATCGTGGTTGAATAAATATAAATCGTTTGATGAACTTTTTGAAAGACATCTTTTTATCTTTCACAAAATTTTTCTTATTTAAATTTTCTGATTAATCATTTATATTAATTAAATAAAAAAAAATAATTAATTTTTTTTTTCAATTTATTAATACAAAAAATATTAATATTCTTGGAAAAAATGTTTTTGCATGATTGTTTTCAATTAAACTGTAAACAAACGGAATTAAAAATAATAAAAATTACATATTCACATTGATGTCAATATTTTGATAAGTAAGTAAAATAAATACAAAGCAAACGATGAATAACAAATTCCATTCAGTTTTTTAACATCAACAAATATTTAATAAATAAGTAAAAAAAAAAATCGTTTGTTAGGAAGTAAAATCCGAGCTTAAATTTTCCGTGCAAAATGTGTTTCATCAGAAATTTATTGCCATTACAATTACTTTTCGCTCTAAAAAATATTGGCTTTTGATGTCGATTCTTTGCGTGTTCTTTGTAAAGTAAGAAACCGATTACATAAAATATCATAATAATATGCAATAAAATAAAAAAAATAACATTATTGTATTTTGTTACTTTTCGCTATCAATTTATTTAAAAAAAAAATTAAACTCAAATTTTATAGAAATATGTATAAAATGCAATATAAATTTTCAGAAATTAACGAATTTAAATCGCATTTATAAAATTTTTCAAAAAGTTTCATTAAAATTTCTTGAAATGAAATACAAATTAAAATATGCATATATTTGTATTTTTTCGAATTATTTTTATTTTATTAATATCAATATTTTGTTGATTCAAAATACAAAAAATATTCTGGTGAACTTTACATTTAATAATAAAATAAATCGGAAATTAAATGAAAAATAAATTAAAATAAATCGGAAACAAAAATAAATATTTTGGAATAATTTGGAATAATAGTGGATATTGTAATATCGCGGTTGAATAAATATAAATCGTTTGGTGGCTGTATTTGAAACATATTTTTAGTTTACACCATTTTTATTTAAATTTGCTGATTAATTATTTAAATTAGTTTAAATAAATAATTATTATTTTCGTTATATTTATTAATTCAAATAAAATTAATAATGATCTTGCAAAAATGTTTCGAATAACTGTCTTTTAATTATGGTCTAAAAAAATGGAATTGAAATAATACAAAATTGCATATTCTAATTAATGTCAATGTTTTTGATAAGTAAAAAAGATAAATAAATATTTTTAATCGCTATAACAAAGTTTTTTTTTTTTAAATATAAAAAATCAAACGATAAATAACAATTGCCATTCTGTTTTCAACATCCAACAAACATTTAATAAATAAGTAAAAAATAAAAAATCAATTTAGAAGCAATCCGAGCTTAAATTTTCGTGCAAATGTGCCATCGAAATTTATAAATCATTACCATTACTTTTCGCCTAAAAATATTGGCTTTTGATGCCGATTCTTCCGTGTTCTTTGTGAAGAAGCAGGCACGCGAGCGACATTATCGTCTGTTTGAATGTGTTTCCAACGTTTCTTCATTAATTTTTCCGAGTCTACTTTTAGTCGCTAAGAAAACGTCATTAAAAATGATTCGGAAAAGGAGAAAAAGAACAGAATCTTCTTCCGAAAGGGTGAAAATTAAAATATCTTCCCCTAAAACGGTGCCTCCTAATTTAAAAGAGATTTGTTCTTATGAAGAATTTCATGTTCTTTTTTTTTTTTTTTTTTTTGTAAAAGTGCTCAATATCTTAAGAGCTCCTTCTTGGATAATTCTTATGATTTAGAAATTTGATCTTATCCGTATGTAGGTTCAGTGGGATGATCACAAAAGGACGGAATTTATTTTCCTTTTTTATCTTCATTTACTTCAAACAGGAGCTCCACCAGTGATCCAAGTTGAGCGAATTTCAATATCCAATAAACGACGAAATCCTCCTGCTCGCAATAGACAGAAATGAATTTAAATGACCGGTTTATTCGGCATTTCTTGTGAGGAAAAGTGATTATGGTGAAAAAGCAAATAGTTTACTTCAAGAACTACACTTTTTTCGATCGATACGAGCGGAGTCTTCAAATAAATAACTCCTAGTTTGGGCTCTCTCCATTTTAATGAATGTCTCCTGATTTGTCATTGATTCAGAATGAGAAAAATATTAAAAATGAAAAGTGCACAGAAAATTAGATTATTAAGAAAAAGCAAATGAAGCTTTTGCGTGACCTTTTTATACATGTTATTGATCGACGAAAAAATTAAAATTATAAATTGCAATGAATTGCAGCATTGTTACAACAAGAAAAGTTGAGCATTTCATTCCCAGGGGAGAGAAATGCATATTCTTTAACGAGTACATAATAACAGACATATCACTCAAATTGGACAGCTGATAAGCAGTAGTTGTGGATATTTATATTGCATGCAATTGGGGTTTTGTACTAATGACAACAACCTGTCACTTAAATATGACAACAGATAATCAGTGTCCTGAATAATGAGACATCATCAAATTAGTAATTGTGTGGGCAACCTTCACAGTGTCGAAACAATTACAGACGGAATATGGACTACGAAATGAGTTGCTGCATCGTGATTGGTGATAAATCAAGGGCTGAAGAAATGTCGACTCAATGAGAAGGGAAGAAAGCCGAACCCTCCCTCCTTCATTGACGGATTTTCTGATGAGAGGTTTTTGGAGAAGAAAAAAAATTCTGCGACTAGTCGACAAGAATCGTTGTTTTCTTTTTTCTGAAAGTGACTGAAAGAGGCAGGAGTTTCCGTCTGTTTACAAAGGCGAGATCCTTGTGGTTTGTACTGGGTTGTGGTGTACACTGTGTGATAATTAATGTCTGCCGCAGACCTGGTGAAAGAGATTCATCGTAGACTTGAGAACCCTTAAAATCTCCGTCCTTGGAGTGAGCTGCAATTGTGAATCAAATTTAATTCGTTATTTTTCATTCTTTTTTGTAAATCATTATTTGTAATAAATAGAGTATATATATATATCATGCTTGAAAATAAAAGTAAAATGTTCCCATGAACCTGAAAGTGGCTCTCTTCTTGCAGCCTTTATAGGTCTAGTGTGGGCCGAGACGTTACAAGCTATTCAATTTGTATTTAAACTTTCAACATTTCAATAAATTCTAGACCAGAATAAATTTGCTCAGAATGTTATGCAAGTGAAACTTAAATACATGTTAATGTATTATAGAATATAGTTTTTAACATGATATTATAGCACATGATTATTGTACCCAAGAAAGAATGACTCATTATACTACACTTTTGTCGTATTTAAATTAAAATTATTTATATTTTTAGATCAAATTTTATTTTTCTTCGAAAACTGTATATTTCCTTCAGATGTGATATAAAAAGTTTACGGATTACTTGCATCAGCGATCAATGAAATAGATATGGGGTTCTAGACATTCTTTATATTTTTGTCATCGATTTTTGTCTCTTGTAGGATCTATTTTTAGAAATAACAGTTTAATTTTAATTTAACAGTACCATCTCTTGAGTTATGATATAATTTACAAAAGAATATGAGATCATAATTTTCAAATTATACAGTCCTTTAGCCCTGATTACATATAAAAGAAAGAGGGCGTATGTATTTTACTTTAAAATGCATTATAATTCAACATTCGATGCAAAAGCATATACCGATCCATGTAAAAGTCAATAATTGATGATTGAAAACTATTTAATTGCTATATCAAAAATTGTAAACTTACATTTAATTTAATAATTAACCAAGATCAATAATTAAATTAAATTAAGGGTGTGCTAAAAAAGAATTTTATTTAAATTTGTAATCCTTTTTTTATACTTCAAATTTAAATACTGTTCTAACGATGTTTCCTCCTACACACTGCAAGGGCACCCACACACACCTTCATGATTTTAGGAGAAATGATCAGTCTGTCTCAACAGAGGATTGGTTTGGTTTTTTTACGGTCATCTTGTTCACGCGATTAGTCTAAGCAGACTGGGACCTACAGTTTAAAGTGAAAGCCCGAACCACTCGCAAATATCCATGCCACCGCCGGGACTCGAACCCGAAAAACCTGTGGTACCGAGTTTTTGACAGAAAGTAGAGTGTAGAGTAGAGTTGGTTTACAATCTATCACCCCGATAGGAAATATATTTAGCTCAATTTGTATATTAATTTGCCAACAGGTTCTCAAAGTAGATTTTGCGCACCCTACACTGTAGCCGAGTTTAAAGTTTACACCTTAGAAAGTGGGGTACTTCCGATTATAAAATTATCTGCCTTTAAATGTGTTAAATATTGTATGTCTCTAATTGTATGTGCGTGTGTAAATAAAGCTGTGAATTCTTCTCTAGCCTGTGATTCAGGTATATTAATCCAACCCCCTCCTATTTAAAGGGTTTGCTCAACCTTATCACTATACTGCTATATTTCTATATTATTTGCTAATTTTCAACATAGTCGTCATAGTTTTATAATAATTAGAATCTCTTTTGTGTGCTTTTTTAAATTTATATATTCAATTCTTTGTGTATATGTGTATGTTTGTGCGTGTTCTTTTTCTTTCGTGTTTTTAATGAAACTCTCTGTGATTGTAATTCCTGTTTCTGTGAATTTGCCTAAAAAATATTTTCTTTTTATTTCGTTTTTTAGTTAACTCACCGAGTAGTCTTGTTTCATATTAAATGCTTGACTCTGCTTTCTGCAGACTTCTTTTGCAGAGAATAGACATTTATTTAAAGGAATGATTCTCCTTAGAGTATGAGAAAGAGAAAGTGTTTTTATTCTAGAAGTCAAGTTATAGCAAATCGATATATCCACTGGAAAATGCAGTATAAATGCGTCTCCATCATATCGCCATTAGGAAAGTGACACCCTGTTTGAGTTTATTTCATTTTCATTCTAATGAAATTCGGCATGAGATGAATATTTTGTCATGTATATTTTTAAAGCGTTTTTCTGATAAATTTGAAAAAAATAATGCTTTTAAAATCAATTTGGGAACTGTCGTTTTCCATGGTAAACCAAAATAAAATATATTTTATGCTTTTATGTTTAAGTATTTGTTGCTTTTATATATAAAGCTTTGCTTGCTAATTTTTTGTTATTTAATATTTGTTCCGTTTATATTTTAAAGTATGTAACGGAAAACTACTAATATATATATATAAAAGAGAGAGAGAGAAATAGCTAAATAAGTTATAATTTTATTAAAATCTGGAAGGGATAATTAACAAATCTGAAGATGCTTTCTTTTTAATATTGATAATATATACGAAAGCAAAAAAATGCTGTTTAAATTAA
Source organism: Caerostris extrusa (assembly GCA_021605095.1). Classification (NCBI taxonomy): domain Eukaryota; kingdom Metazoa; phylum Arthropoda; class Arachnida; order Araneae; family Araneidae; genus Caerostris; species Caerostris extrusa. Next base: position 618 of record BPLR01010239.1, on the reverse strand, counting down.
TTTGTATTATATATTTGAAGGATCGATATACAAATCTACATATAATTTATGATGAAATATACATGTAATAAACTAAGTGAAACAAACCTTAAGTAAAATAAAAATACTAAAGACTGAAATAAAATAAAACAAACACGCTTTTATTAAATCTGGTTTAAAAGCATTTTGAAATCAATTGATATCAAGAAATCGGTAAAAGTAGGAAATGTTTTCTATAGAGTAATAATAACCTTATCAAGGAATATCTGCCTGAAGGTTATTAAATCTCAAATTTATTTGCAATTTGAAAACTTTCATTATATTGACTAGACGAAATGAGGGGCACTTGGAGCGGATTAGAAAATAAAGGCACCCTGGAACATATTAGATGAAATAAAGGCATTTCAAGACATTTAAATACAGAAAATGAAGATACATTATATTAAATAAAACGCTAAAATCGCTAATAAAATAAAAACACGTACCTTTATTAATCGGTTTTAAAACATTTTTAATCCAATTAGTATCATCAAGAGAACCAGCAAAAAGTAGGAAAATGTTTAAAGCTTAACGCTTATTAAGAAATATCTACTTTCAGGTTATTTAAATTTCCAACTTTTTGCTGCTTGAAAAGTTTTC
>BPLR01010238.1:0-45360 GCA_021605095.1 Caerostris extrusa | reverse complement strand
TCATATGTACGAGAACTAAGAAATAATTCCATGCTTCAGAATCAAACTAAATGTAATTAAGCTGTATATATCTTAGTGAAATATGACAGAATGCTATATTCTTCCAATTTAAAATGAGTGTAAGATATCCGTAAACTAATGTAAAAAAAATCTTACAAAATGATTTAAATACTTTTGTATGTATTCTACTGGTAATAAAAATTACATTTAGATGTATGGTTATTGTTTATTTCAACAGCAAAAAAAAAAATCATTCGAGTAGATTAGTTTTAAAGAGACTAAAATGCCTACAAAACTTCACTGTTAACTCCAAGTATAACATAAATACATAAACTTTGAAAACTTTTTAACATATAATGCAATAAACATTTAAAATACAATATAGTGTAACGTCTCGGCTTATACTGGACTCTTTGTCGACTCGACGCAGAACTCTCTTCTTTTTCTCCAAAAACCCCCTTTAATAAAATCCGTCAAAGTGTGTGTGGGGGGAGCTTCAGCTTCTCTCACTTCTCAATGGAGTAGACATTTTCTCAGCTCATGGTTCAATCACGAAGGAACAACCCGTGGTGTAGTCCATATTCCATCTTTAATTGTTTCGACCTGTAAAGTTCACACATACAATAGCTAATTTCATGAGGTCTCATTATCCATGACACCGAATATCTGCTATCAGATTTGAGTGATAGGTTACTCATTAGTACAAAACACTAATTGCATGCAATATAACAAATCACAGCACTGCTTATCTGCTGTCAAATTTGAGTGATGGGTTTTTATCAAATACTTGTCAGATAACATACATTCCTATCTCTCCTAGGAATAAAATGCCACAACTCTTCCCGTGAAAAAAAGTTGCTACAATAGTATTTTTAAACAATATAATATTTAATTATAAAAATATTAAACATTTATTTAGGACCATTATGAACCATTTATTATAACTGACAAATATTTACTAAAATAAAAATAATAATTTATTTTTAAACAAGTAATATAAAAAGAAATTTTTAAAAAGTCAATTCCTACTTTTTTTTTCCACTATATTGCAGAAAGTCCTTTATAAATAATTTTCATTCATTTTTTTAAGTTTATCTGGCGCCATCTATTGGTAGATATATGCAACTTAAATCTAAAAAAAAAACTACAATTAATTAATTTAAAGTTAATGAATGAATTAATATTTGAAACAAGTAATATAAAAAAAAAAATTTTAAAAGCCAATTCCTTCTTTTTTTTCTATATATTGCAGAAGGTCCTTCATAAATAATTTCTATTCATTTTTTTTTTTTTAAGTTTATCTGGTGCCATCTATTGGTAGATACATGCAACTTAAATGTAAAATTTAATTAATTCATTAAATTTAATTAATGAATTAATATTTGAAAAACTGTATTAACATCCAGTGTCCTCCACTACAAGTTAAAAAAATGTATTTGAACTTGAGTGGATGAATAAAAAGTATTTTATGAACGATTGAAAATTTGAATAAGATATATATAGGGAGAGTGTGAGCTAATAGAAGGAATTGAAAAATATATAATCGTTAGTGGGCTGTATTTTTTTTTTTTTTTTTTTTTTCTTTCTTTCACATTTTAAATAAGAGCATGTTTATTACAGCATATAATAGTATCTGTAATTAAAATGAAATTTGTATCCGAATAAATGTTGCATATTTTTAAACCGTCCTATATATCACGATAAAAAATACAGGTAATTTATTTCTTCTTAAAACAAATTGTTTAATTTAAAGAATTTAAAAATCTTAATTTTCAAATCTAAAGTTAAGAAAATGTTTTTAATGATGTTTACTAACATAAATATAAAACAACAATAATATGATTACGGTAATTTAATATAACATTTAACTCCAGAGTTAAAATTTTTTTATATTGGGAATATATTTTGCAATCTGCTTAAAATCGCAAATTCTAAAATTTTGTTTTTAAAAATCGTATTATTTAAAAAAATTACAAATTTCTTAAATTTGAAATAACATTTTTATTATAATATTCAAACGTGAAATTAATAAAATGTAACGTATTCAATTCAGTTCAAATTGCAACAAAAATATGAAATGTGCTTCCAATAAAATATTTTATTTCAACCTAAAATTACATTACCCACATATTTAATGCTTGAACCATATCTCCAAACTTTCCAGCCTTAGGGCCACACTGTTTACTCCAGTAAGTACCAAGGGCCAAAACCGTTTTAATTTTTCTGCCATTATCTATAATTTCTAGACTAGTCGCCGAGTACGTGAAAATAATATTGTTTCAATCAATCACACATAAAATGTTTCACACATTTTAAAAACGTGTGAAATATTCAGCCGCTCTACTCAGACTGAGTTTCCCGTCGATTTTGCAGTCGAAGTTTTGAGTGCTTTGAAGATAAATTTTGATTCTTGTTTCTCAGACTTTGATGTCATTATAAATGAAATTAAGATTTTTCAAAATCCTTTTTGATACTGGCATTGAAACCCTAGCCTCGGAACTTCAAATGAAAATTATTGATTTACAGTGCAATGATATAATTAAGAACAAATATCAAAACTCATCTTTGTTGGAGTTTTATAAGAGTCTTCCACTGATACAATTTGATAATTTACATAAATTTGCTCGTGGGTTATTTTCTGGTTTTGGTACTACTATTTTGTGAGAAAACATTCTCCAAACTGAAGTACACAAAGAATGTTTACAGATCTAAGTTAACCGATGAGCATCTTAAATCTCTTTTAATAATTGGTACAAGTAAAATTGATCCACAACTACAAACTATTGTCAGTGAAAAATCACAATTACATAAATCTCGTTAGTGTCTTTTTTACAAGTGGATACCCCGCGGTTTCATTCACGGTAATTTAGCTTTTCCGTTCCTAAGGTATTTTCAGTATAAAAATCACATGTTTGATTCAGGATATATACATTCCAAACATCGATATACATACATATGTGATACTCTTTACCCCAGCATAACTACCGAGGGTAACCGCGGGATGTTCACTAGTTTATAATGTTAGTGGGATTCATTTCAATTATTTGTTATGCTTAAGTTAAATTTTCTGCGCATTATACTTGTCATTAAAATTTACCTAGCAAGTAAATAAAAACGAGTTATTATCATTCTGTGTTTTTTTTATCCAACTTATTACAGTAACAATAAGCTATTCGATGTCGCGGGCCGGATTGATGACACTGGTGGGCCGGATTTGTCCTCGCGAGCCGTAGTTTGGAGACCCCTGCTCTAACCAAATAATAATATGTCAAATATTTTAACATATAATAAATAAAGTATGACGTGAAGGAAGTCATGTGATTATTCATATGAGGAAATCATATGAATAACTGAATCCAAAGTATGAAATTGGTCTTCAGAAAGGATCACCTCACTAAAATATTTTATGCAGATCTAAATCATGCATTACTAACATATCTTATTGCAACCTTGTTTAAAAAAAAGAAGACTCCAACATTCTCAAACAAAAAGGCATTGATACCATAGATAAGTTCTCACAAGATAATCTTGCAATAGCGTACACCGATGGATCCTCTGACAAATTCCGCAATAAGGGAGGTGCAGGCATTTTCTTTCTACTTCCAAATGGAAGTAAATACCATCATAAAATGAACACAGGCCTGATAGCTTCAAACTTCATCAGCGAGCTCATAGCAATTAAAGAGGCTGTTGCTTTATATCTAAATGACTCAAATATTTCAGGCCTCACTGACGGGTTAGTGATTTTTCTGACTGCAAGTCGGCACTGGAAGCAATTAAAAATGGAGATACTAACATCACTTCTGCAATGAATGTTCTGCTCGAGATTCTACTCTGTAGAGGCAAATCATGTCATCTTCAATGGATTCCTGCACATGTCAACATTGAGGGCAACGAATGCGCTGACTCTTTAGTCAAAGAAGCCAGGGACAATGATCAACCCAGGACTACCATCACACTCGCAGATGCTAACGCAGTTTCCAACAGCCGACTAATTCCTCATAACTTTAAGAAGCCACTAATCCCGGACTTCAACTGCCCTAGGAAGTTGGCATCAGTTATTAGCGGACTCAGAACTAATCATTACAGAGGGGTGAAGATTCTCTCAGACAAGACCAGGGAATACATCCCCTGCTGAAATTGCCCCTACGCTTTCCTAACACCTAAGCACATTCTAGAGTGCCCAGCACTCACTCCCCATGTTTCGCAATTGGGTATGGTGTCAATCGAGGCCAACTTAAGAGAAGTCCTGTATAGTAAAAGCCACGCCATTGCTAGCGGCCGCTATCGTGAAGACTTTTTGACTTGATCTAACTTTGATAATTATATTTTAAATCCATGGACACGGTAACAACAACAACTAACATATCTAATATTCTAAGAAAATAATAATATGTCAAATATTTTAACGTATAATAAATAAAGTATGACGTGCAGGAAATCTATATGATTATTCCTATGAGGAAATCATATGAATAACTGAATCCAAAGTATGAAATTGGTCTTCAGAAAGGATCACATCACTAAAATATTTTATCTAAATCTAAATCATACATTATAACTACATAAATCAATAAAATATGATTAATAAAAATTTTATTATCTTTCAATCCTTTGTGTAAAATTTTACAATTAATAGAATAATTTTAGTAGAATTTAAAAGAGAAAAAGTTAATAATTAATAAATGGAAGAATTTTAATATACAGTGCGATATTTCGATCGTTTCAATATCTGTAATATATGTTTCTTTTCGGACACCGTTAACACTGGTGCAGTTCTTTTCGGGGTCCTGAAATTTGAAAAAATTGCTTGATACTCAGGACAATTAGACATTCTAAAATAGAAATGTAGATATTAAGTATATATATATATATATATATATATATATATATATATATAAAGACAAAAACAATATATTGAATGTAAAAGTATCGGATATATCCTACTTGAAACGAAAAACAAGTAATATATAAAAAAAAAAATTTTTAAAGTCAATTCCTACTTTTTTTCACTCTATTGCAGAAAGTCATTTATAAATAATTTTAATTCATTTTTTAAGTTTATCTGGCGCCCTCTATTGGTAGATATATGCAACTTAAATCTAAAAAAACTAAAATTAATGAATTAAACTTAATTACTGAATTAATATTTGAAAAAACTGTATTAACATCAAGTGTCATCCGCTACAAGTTCCAAAAAATGTATTTGAACTTGAGTGGATGAATAAAAAGTATTTTATGAACGATTGAAAATTTGAACAATATATATATATATATAGGAGAGTGTGAGCTAATAAAAGGAACTGAATAAAGCATGCGCAAACGTTTTAAATAGGGAGCTGAAAATTTCCGATCAAAACGCATCATTGGCACAATTTGAAAGTCGCCAAATTATTTGGCTCATTTAGACAATAGACTAGCTTTATTTGATTCCCCTTTTAATAATTTACAGCAAGAAATGAGAATTGTTAATGATTACTTTTACGAAATGTTTTTTGTGTTTTTTAATAATTATTTTTACTAAATATAATAAATATTAGAACTATATAATTTTTTTAGAATTTATATTGTTTTATAAAATATTTAAAAGTTAATAATTTTAATTTTTAAGTTAAACAAAATAATCTTTGAAAGACATTCTAAGGCCTATGACAATTCTTATAAGAATTAATTAAATTCTAGGCATTTAATGGTAATAATATTAAGATCTTTACTGAGAATATAAAGAAATAACGAACTCATATTTAAATTATTCCGTAATCATACGAAAATAAACAAACTATTGGTTTCATTGGAATTCAGTTTTGTTTTTATTTAAATCATTATTTTCAGTCTTGTATAGTCACAAAAAATACTTAAAAGGATAAGAGTCGGGAGATTGAGTTGGTCAATTCACTTAGTCCATACTTTTATCTTCATGATATCATACTAAAAGCTTTGTTCGGAGATTTGGGCATTATTCATTTATTAGGATGAATTATTTTCCTACAGAACAAGCAAAAGATTTTATATTTGAATCAATGTTCTCAATCCGGGCCTGAATGGCCGAGTGGCTAGCGCTCTGGAGCTCGGTACCACAGGTTTCGGGTTCGAGTCGCGGAGGTGCCATGGATGTTTGTAGTGGTTCGAATCCACTTTAAAACCGTAGGTCCCGATCCTAATAGGATCGTAGAGCGTTACGGGGGCATTATTACTCAGCGTCCGTATCTTCAAGTTACACGAACCCCTGGGTAATGTAAAGTGAGTAACGTCGGTGCAGCGCTTGCCTTAAGGCATCCAAGACCAAGCTGTCTAAATGTTTGCCAGCTGCATTGGAACGAAAAAAATGTTCTCAATCCAATCTTTCATTTGTAAGAATTACTCCAAGAGATGCATGACGGTCAGTGTGACCATCCAGAGAGATTTAATCCTGAATTATTTTTCCACCTCCTCTACCATTGTGACGTTCAGTAGCATGCAAATGATACTTTGTTATCCCCACATAGAATGCAACTTAAATCCATTATTTCCCATAAGTGAACTGAATTTTTTTTCTTAGCCGTAGCACTTGAACATACAAATTCATTGACACAACACATGAAGTTATGCAAAAACTCAGTATTCCGCTCTGAATTAATTGCTATAAGCGAAGCTCTGAGCCTAGCTTTAGACTTTTAAGTACCTGATGTTTTGATTCTGAAAAAGCTCAATACAGTATTTGGCCAAGCATCCTGGACAAATTGGGGCAGGATATCTTTTCTAAACTAGCTGTTTTGGACCAGATCGAATCGTTGTGCCTGCAGTGGATTCCCTCCCATGTGGGCATCTATGGAAATGAAATTGCTGATCTGCTCGCAAGGGAAGGTTGTGAACTTCTCAAAGCTTCTTCTTCAGGTTCATTCCATGACTTTAGCCAGAGTGAATACCGCTTGGAGGTCGCCACCAATTCATGCGTGGTACGCCGCTAAATATCCTGATATGTCCTTGCAGTGCTCCTGTCCTAGATCTGCTCAAACGGCTTTAGCTAGACTAAGGACTGGCCACACTAAGAGTTTGACCTTCATTGGAGACTCCCTCTCATCTCATCAATTGTATTGGTGCCTCTGTGAGGCAACTGTTGAATGAGGGGAGGACCGTTTACGATCTATTGATGGAGCATGATCTACTGAACTTGGTTTAGGATTTTAAATCAAGGGGATAAGCAACAACAACAAGCCCACACAACACATGTTATGCAAAAACAGCATGTAAAAACAAAATGCAAAAAAAAAAAAAAAATCACAAGTCAGTCAGTCCGGAGATCTTGAAGTTTCTCTCTTGTCTGACAGAATCTATCATATAAATGTCCAGACAGCTCAAGACATTCTTTAAGATGTGTCTCCTGCATAATACACAGTTAGGGGACAAAATGGCGTTAGTTCTAAATAAATGTCCTACAAGGCAATCATGCCCGGGGACTCCAACTGAAAAGCTGCAACAGCATGTCGTCTAGGGGCAGCTGGAACCTTTGAAAGAGATTCCCTCCTACACTTTTCCTTTATTTGGTCAGCTTACCTATATAGGAAGTCTTTATGCATGCATTCTTTTATTACCCTCTCTATAGCTGAAAAAGGGATAGGATCCCATGGAATCTGTAAGATTCTGGTTCCCTTTTTAGACAAAAATCGGTCATTTCATTGCTATATATTCCATAATATAGCAAAAGTCTGACAAAATAACGGCATTATCGAAACTCTCACACCTAAAAATCATTTGTTGAGATGTCAATCTAATTTCATCCGTCTCTCTATCAAACAATGTTACAAAAGGAGCAAGGGACGAATAAAATGAAAACAAATCAGAGGAAGCACAAGCTCCAGGATTTCCTTAGTAAATCAGAATTCTTTAGTGAAAAAAACTTAAAACGACACCAAAAAACAACCACGAAGGGTCTCGGTCAATTAATTTTATAGAAATCATATTAATTTTAAAACTTTATGCTTTATTTTATGCCAGTTTATAGACATTTATTTTAAAATTCCATGCTTTTGAATCGATAAATATTTAAAATAATAAAAAAATATATATATATGCCTTTTTTAAAGGATTATAATTCATGAAATTGAAGGGGGTTTTTTTTTAAAAGTTGATCCATAAATTACTAATTTAAATAACATTTTTTTTTTTTTTTTTTTTGGATTTATAATATATTAGCTTTTTTCTTATTTACAATATTATTTTAAGAATTATTTTAGAAAGGTGCAAAAAATATTAAATTTATATTGTATAAACGTTTTAGCAGCATTAATTTTCTTTGGAAAATCAAAAATCGCTCAAAGTCTAGGGGAAAATAAGCTGATCCAAAGACAAATTTCTTCTTCATTGACTCAACAGCGCCATGTTGGATTAAGGCCGTCTACCCACTGGCAGATTTCAAGACAAGAGATGTTATCTTTTTTACGAGATAGGATGGAAGACACAAACTTCTTAAGTATATTTAAAAATGACAAAAAAAGAGGACAATTTTCTCAGGTAATAATCAAGGGGAAAAAAATACAAGTTCAAACCTTTTTTTATAGGGTACCATCGAATTATTAGGTACTAAAAATTTTAGACTTCGACTAAACGATTACATGTATTGTCCCGTTTTTAGTTTAATTTTCAGAAGAAAGAAATAGGCCAGAATAGTTAGTACAAAGGCCCTTGTGTATGCTAGTATAAATTTCTGTCAAAATTGTTTTATGATACAGTATATTATTACTTACTTTCCGAACTGAGATGTGAATCCCTGTTTTGCCCATTTTGAGACAGATGGAAATTACCCATAATACCCTTTTCTTGCTTTAAATATCTCCCAGGTATTTGATTCATCTGTCCCCAGTCATTCTGAACAAGTCTTTCTTCTATTGAGTTGTATTTGTTGAATTTCGTCAATAAATATCTTCTGTGGCAATGATCTTCTTTACATTGCTTTTTATAGATTTCAGGTAGATATGATTGTGGTTTCCAATAAAGGTACTGAGTATGAACATTACAGATTAAAGCCTTTTCTAATTCTGTTTGTGATGTAGTTTGATTTCGCTTAGTCATTTTTTGACTACTTTCTCTCTTGTCTTGACTTCGTCTAGTTGTTTTTTTTTTCTTGATTTCTTCCTCTGTTTTTTTCTTGTATTCTTGATTTCTTCCTCTATTTTCTTTCTTGTATTCTTGATATCCTTCTGGAGCTTTATTACAAATAGTAAGGTTATTTATATCATTATTATTCGATTTATTTTGTTGGCGACTATCTCCAGGTCCAGTTTTGCTAATTATAGGTGCAGAAAGCAAAATGTTTTTGGGCTTAACTTCATCTACACAAACAGTAGTATTTAAGTCAAGAATCTCAGAATTTTTCTTGCTATTTTTTGTTTTTTGCTTGCTTTTTGATTTTATCTCGTTTGTTATCTGTTTTATAGAAATAGACTTGAATTTGCTCAAAGATTTCGTTTTCTCTGGTACTGAAATGATTTTTGCTTCAAATGTGGGAGAAACTTTAATGTCTTGTTGAGTATCCTTTTTTTTTGTCGGGTATTATTTTAACTTTAGATTGCTTGAATATTTGACTCAACTTGCTAAAGCTTTTTTCAACATCTTTAACAGCAGACGTCAATTTACTTTTATTCCATTTTGATTTACCAGGAATCAAAATAGATGATTCGAGTTCTGGATTAGGGTCTATTTTTCTCGATATTTGAAAATGGGTCGATCAAATTTTGGAGGGATTAATTTATTTCCTTCCACATCAACAATTGGCATATAAACTTCGATTTCTATCAATGATTTGTGGGACCTGTCTTTATTATCAACTTCAACTTCCTTTTTGATCTTCAGTCGCCACCATTTCAGGCAGTTCCCCTGTTTTTTTTTGCTTTCCGCATGAAATGGCTTCATGCAAGATTTTTGCAAAATTGCTTAATTTTCGAAGTGATGCATTTGACTCATATTTTTTATAGCTGTTTTATCAGAAAAGTTCAGTTGTTGCTCTTCGTTATTCATATTTTTTTAACTTAAAATTGTACAACAACTAATTTTAAAAAATTCTTTCGATTATTTTTTTTTTTATTGGAGTGAGTGGTATGCCAGCTCAGTGTTTCTTCTAGACGACTTTCTGATGATGTCCCAGATCTCTTGTATAGAAAGTAACAACAAAATCATTAATCTAAAATTTTTAAAAATTCAATTATTTTTTTTTGTAAATAAAAATTACTATTAAAAATTAAGTTTATGACTATTTTTTAAGGAATTTCAAAATTTTTAAGATTACTCTAAGCCAGGGGTCTCCAAACTACTGCCCGCGGGCCAAATCCGGCCTGCCAGAAGATTCTATCCGGCCTGCGGATAGAATTTTAATTTTCCAGTTCAAGGCAAATTAAAAGAAATATAAATTTATACATTATATATCCATCTCCTTTTCTACTTTGATTAAATATTATTATTTTTTCTTTTTTCAAAGTACTGGTGACCTTTTTACTTTCTCTATTTTTGTTCTACAAAACTTAAATCGACGGAAATAGCAAGCACAGACAGCTTTCAATCGGAAAGGATTTGCAAGTTGAATTAATTGAGTTACTTTCTCACAATCATCTCAAGCAGTTGTTTCTAAATATGCCAAAGTTAGAGTTTTACAAATCAATTATCGGAAGTAGGTTTCCCAAATTCAATATCTCACGGCCCAGAAAATCAGTGCTGTGTTTGTTTCATCTTATACATGTGAACAAATGTTTTCAACTATGAATCTTGGAAAGAATTATTTCAGAAGTAGACTGACAGATGAGCATTTGTGATTCCTTATAGTGAGGTTCTCACTTCGAACCTCACTATATGAACTTTTTAAAAAAGAAATCTCGATTTCATTCTGATCATTAACATATTTAAATTGTAATACTTGTATATTGTTTTTAAAATTTTAGCAAAATTTTTCTTGGCCCGCCAAAATTTTTTTTTTTTTAATTTTTTAATTTTTGGCCCGCGACCGAAAAAGTTTGGAGACCCCTGCTCTAAGCAAACAATTACAACCTCTATTATTTTAATTTTAGGTTTCTTAAACATTCGATTCAATTTGCTAAAGCTTTTTTTATTCAACAACGCAAAATTTATTTTTCTTCTTTTCTGAACTGTTTGGTATGACTTTTTACACAAAATTAATTCTTTCTAGAAGACAATAATCTGATATTTATGGTAAAAAACTTCATAATAAGTAACTCGTTCGCAATTCATAACACAAAAGTATTGTTTTTAGGATTCCAAACTATTCAATGGATTTTTTAAGCGTAATGTATATATTTAAATACTCATTTGAAACTAAATATAAAGATAAATAAAACATCATACTCAATTTTTGTCTAACTTTTCAACTGAAAAGGCAAATTTGTTTGAATGTCTTTAGTGTTTTAGTAATAAATATATTAAAAATTCTGAATGAATGAATAAATTTCAAAGACTAAACTTTGACTACTGTCATAGAATCGGTGGTACAAATCAGCACGCCGATGAAATCTATTGACTATATCCATATTCTGGCGAACATCTTTATGCAAACTTTTAAGTGCAAAGAACTTTTCAATGAGCCTGTTTAGCAAGACATTAACTGTACATGTATATGTTTAGAACTGGTTCGAACCTGAAGTAGATACCGCATACCAAGAAAATTGTGGCTCTTTAGAATATACTAAAAAGAGGGGTGTTACACGACTGCAATCACTGAGAGAATCGACTGTAAAATTGACGGACTTCTGTTGGTGTTACCATTTCTGTGAGATCCAAGCTGTGATAAAGCTGTGAACCAAGTATTAAGTTCAAAAAGTTCATGATTTAATGTTACTTTGCGAGGTTTGTTAATTATTATATGACTAAAGATTTTCTCCCAACAACGAAACAAATTAATATAAGTTAATTAATATTTTAGTAATAAAACTCAATTTATGATTCAAATGTGTCAAAGCCTTAGACTATTTTCGAAAATCGCCAATTTTGGCATATTTAGGCATTAGCCAAATTTTCTTCAACTTTAAAATACTCATAAATTGAAGGTACTATATTTGTCTTTTCTTCTGAAGAGCTTTCATTAATAAGGACGTGAAATTCAAAATGCAATGCATTCAAAACATAACAAACATTACCAAATAATAGAAGATAAATAACTATTAAAATATTTATTAAAAAGAAATAAAATCTTCAGGAGAATGATTTTATTGAGTATTTTTTTTTTTTTTATTAATAATAATGAAGATCTTTGAAATGCAGTTTAATCTGCACTTGGCGATGAAATTCTTGAATAGAATTTCTTTCCTTTCATTCTTCCATTCAGGAATTGAATGGAATTCACTTTTTAATAATGCTTCAAATTTCATGCTTTCAAATTAAACCTGTTTCAAAATTAGAAGAAACTTCGGTAATGCGTAAAGGCGCCAAATTTGGCAATTTTTGAAATCGTGCCAAGGATTTGAGTTAATTTTTTTTTTTTTATGAACGTTCATAATTAAATAAACGTTAGCAAGTCCTACTTTTGAAAAAAAAAAAAAAAGAATACACTTTTAGTTTTATTTGTTTCATTTTTAAATTTCTAGAAATTTTAAAAAATTCTAAAAATTTTAAATTTTAGAAATTTCTGTAAATAATGATAGAGTTAAAATGATAAAACCATTTAAATCTTTTAAAATTATTTTACCATGATTTGCACTACATCCTTCCCAAAACGGGGTAAAATTGCAAGATAAGGACAGGTGAGATGTGGCGTCAAAACATCTTTTCGCCAAAGTGCGCCAAGTAACAGATTGCGATTGTAAGTGAAGTGAATTTCAAATTGTACAAGAAACGCGCTTACTGCATTTAGCGACTTATCTCTCAGTTGGAGCCACAAAAAAAACTCGCCAATTCCCACGGCCTCTATTTTACTATTTGGCCCAAAATTGTAACGGACATCAGCTCCAAGTAGAGTGATGTGGTGTATTAACATTATGCAATTATGAGGTACAGTAATAAAAAATTTAACTATTGCAACATTAGACCAGATATGATTGAAAATTTATTCTTAAATGTTTTTTTTACACTTAATTTTAAGAAATATTCGAATAATAAAGTACTACAAAAACTAGATGTATTTTAATAAAACTTATTCTTAAAATTTTTTTTATTATTACATTAGAAAATTAAAAATTATTCCAATATAAAGTAAAAATTTAATGTAGAAGCATTGTATTAAAATTGATTTGGACATTTTATTTTCTTACTATACTATCATTCAAATAATAAAATAGAACAAAGGAGTTACCTCAAATATAAACCCTTGTGAAGCTGAAGTTAAAAGTAAAGTAAATTATATCTTTATCGATATACTAACAATTGATTAAAATTTTATTTAATACTTAAATTTTAGTCATTAAACCAATCATTTTCGATTTTGTAAATATTTGACAATGTTTATTTTGATTTACCATTATCTTTTCAAATGCAACTTACTCTTTTGTTGTGAATTGACGAAGTGTACCATGGCAGCATAACCATCTCTAACTCATATCTTGAGCTGAGAGGTAAGTAGTATTGGTCTATTTGCCCTTTTAACTGTTTATTAATATACAAATAAAAATAGCAGCCCTTTTTAAAATAATTTACAGAATTAAATTTAATTAATTATTACAGAATTTACAGGATTTTAATTTATTAAAAATTTAAATTTAACAGAAATGAGGTTTAAAAATTAAAAGGCAATTCAAGTGGAAAATAAAAGACAACTAAGTTTTGAAAAAAAAAAATGGGAGTTTAGTCAACGAATATTGAAACAGTGGATACAGGGAAACAGGAAATACAGCGTTGATACTTAAGAAAGGATTATATCTGGGAATTAATTTCAAATGCTAAATACAATTCTTGATCTTTTTTTTCTGTTTTTCAGCATAATATTTACAACTCTTTGATTCAGAGTTATCAATATTTGACAGATTATTATAAAAATTACTGAAAATTTAAAAACCAAATTGCTTGAAACTGGGGAGCTAAATTGCATGCCTGATATCCTCATTTCCAAAGTACCACGGGGAGTTGGTAATCATTCTTATGGTTTTGTTAACAATCTTTGAACGATTATGTCCCTGTGAGCTGTGAAACTCAAACCGGCTTCGTATAAACTATATCAGGACGAAGATAGCTGAAATGAATCTTTATTGAAAAATTACAGTTCTAAAAAGGGTGGGTGAGTATGCGAAGTTTAGTGTTAAATTTATTTCTGATATTTTCAGCGTGATACCCATAACGTAGTTTACTGTTAAGGATTATCCTAAATGCTGAACTTCGATTGACATGATGAGTTGATTATATTGTTCTTCTAACGCAGCTGGCAATAGAGAGACAGTTAACCTTTATGCCATAAGCAAGGGCTTCACCGACGTTACTCATTTAGCAGTATCCAGGAGGTACATGTAGCTTGAAGATATGCTACAGACGCGAGTAACACTACCCCCATAACTCTCAACGATCCTATTAGACCGGGGCCTACGGTTTAAAGTGGATTACGAACCATTACAAACATTCATAGCCCCGCCGGGACTCGAACTCGAAATCTGGTACCGAGCGCCAAAGCGCTGGTCACTCGGCCATCAGGGCTCCATGGGTTGATTATAAATTGCGATATTTGCGTATTGTAGAATCTTTCGGGAGTGAATAGTACTGCTTCTGTTTATAGACGTTAAATTGGATTTCCCAGATAATTATATGGAAAATTCAATTTAACGTCGCTAAATTTAATTAGCCAACTTTCTAAGTCGGTGATATAAATTTGCAGAATTTAAGAGGATTCACTAATTTCAACCTTTAGTGAGAATTTCTGTGTCATTAGCATGAGTTTAATCCTGTGATTCTACAGAGTTTCTTTAATATGAATATTATACAGAAATGGGCCAAATATGGAATCCTGAGGAACAATAGCTGTGATTTCTCTGACAAAGAATCAGTTTTACCAACTACAACCACACAATTTCTATTATAAATATAATTATGGTTAGTTTGATCAGAAAAGGCGAGATTTTTGTAAGATATAAGTTTGTGAGATAACTATTCATTGATCCATATATGATCAAAAGCTTTGGCTAAGTTAAAAATACAGCAACGACATCAAGTAAGTTTCCAAGTGAAACCCACAGAATCAATTTTAGTCAAATGTAAGATTTGATGAATTTCTCTGAAGCCAAATTTCTACGGTATCGGTTTTTTTAGCCTGATTTCATGTTTGAGGAATTTAAGATAATTTTTTTTTCTCAAAAACTGGCAACTCATTATTTTTGAAACCACATGTCTTGAACGTGAAATAAATCATGCGGATTACACATCATTTTAAAATTTTATAGTTTTGTATGTCCTTATGTTAATTCTTGCATAATATTACACCTTTTCATTACAACCATCAATGGCAAAGAACAACTGGGTCATACCACAAATATATGAACAGGTTCTAAAATATGTGCCCTACCTCTAGTATATGTTCGACGGACGAAACAGCATTGCATGAGAAACAAGTGGGAGCAAGCTTCGAGAGAAGTAGATGCGAATGTGTAAAATAAGTATGGCCTATACCAGGGGTTGGCAACCTGCGGCTCTTTGGATGTGAAGCTGCGGCTCTTTAGTTCCATACGCAAATATTATTTATTTTATCAAAAAAAAAATTCAAAATCGTTTTGAATCGATTAACGAGGATTAGGCACCGATTCTATCTCTCAGCCACTTGTACTCGCTTTTTGTCTCATTTGCCACGAAAAACCCCAGCACAATAAGAAATCAAATTTAGAGAGACACTTCACGAAAAAAAACATACTCAGTTTGCTAGTAAATATCCAGCCGACAAAGAACGAAAAAAAAAGCTGTCGATGAGCTCCAGAAACAAAAACAGCAATCAAGTTCCATGTTAAGTAACTGGACGCAATCTACAAGTAATGTTAATCTGGCAAGCTTCGCGGAATCACTAGAAATTGCAAAAAGGCAAACCATTCACAGATGGTGAGTATGTCAAATATTGCTTCATACGTGCATCTGAAGAACTGTTTCGTGATTTCAAAAACAAACCAGAAATCTTGAAAAAAATCAAAACCATTATCCGCTAAAACAGTACAAGATAGAATAGCTAAAATGTCTTCAAATGTAACATATTTGCAGGTGAAAGATATTCAACTTTCTTCTGCCTTATCACTTGCTATAGATGAGTCTTGCGACATAAAAGACACGGCACAAGTTGCCCTTTTTGTCAGGTATATGTGTTCCCAAAGTCCAAAAGAATAACTTCTAGGATTGCTACCGCTCTCGGGATAAACTAGAGGGGAAGATATAGCGAATGCCGTGCAAAAATGCCTTGAAGACAATAAGATCGATTTAAATAAAATCGTTTCAATAGCAACTGATGGAGCCAGAAGTATGACAGGAAAAAATAAAGGGACAATAACGATTCTTCAGAGCAAAATAAACCCGGAAATTCTTACATTTCACTGCATAATACACCAAGAAGCGCTTTGTGCCCAAACATTTCCGGCCGAAATAGTTGAGATCATGAATTTGGTAATCAAGTTTGTTAACAGCATCTTGTCAAAAGCACTCTACCATCGTCAGTTTAAAGAATTCTTAAATGAAATGGAGACTCAGTATTCCGACCTCCTACTTCACAATAAAGTGCGATGGCTTTCCAAAGGTAAGATGTTGAAACGTTTTGCTTTGTGCTTGAATGAAATAAATACATTCTTAAATGAAAAGGCATTAATCACCCTGAATTAGAGAACGAAAAATGGTTGCAAAAATTTTTCTTTATAGTGGATATTTCAGCGAATTTAAATGAGCTGAATCTAAAACTGCAAGGAAAGGAAACCCAGACTATGTTTTGGTAGAAGAATTGGTTTGTTTTGAAGAAAATTAATTCTTTTGGCAGAAGATATTCAGAGCGGTATATTACTTCATTTTCAATTTCTAAAAACAATATCATGATAAAACTAGTGCAACTGTTGACACGAGGTACTTCAGCACAGTTATAAAAAATTAAAGATGAATTTGCTGATAGATTTCAGCAATTCAAAACTAACAAAACCACTCTAGCATTCATAGTAAATCCTCTCAACACAAATAGTAACGAAATCCACATTGAGCCATTTGGAATTGATACTGGATATCTAGAAATGCAATTGATCGATTTAAAAGTAAAGCTTTGCGGAGTGGAAAATTTACAGAGTTGAAAAGCAAGTTGGAAGAGTTGGAGGTCCAGAAATGTATATACGTAACGCAACAAAAATGGGCAACTTTAAAAGAAATGCTGCGAGTTGGGGCACTTCTATTCGTCGCATGGAATAGTCTTCAGATTGCTACAGTGAGGTGAAGAAGTTGGCATTTGGAGTGCTGACTATCTTCGGATCGACATATTCGTGCGAGCAAGCGTTCTCTTGCATGAATATAATTAAAAGTAGAAGCCAACTAACAAATGAAAATTTAGAGTCGTGTTTGAAACTTAAAACAAAAGTTATGAGCAAACTTTCTAAAACCATGCAAAGCCAACGCTCCCATTGAATTTGTTTGCTCAAATGTATGTTATTGTTTTTTTTTTTTTTTTTATTTTAGTACAAGTGACATTGTTTAGTAAAGTTTAAATTCTCTACCTGAATAACCATCGCTCCCATTGAATTTGTTTGCTCAATTGTTTGTTATTGAAGTACAAGTTAGTGTTGTAAATAAATGTTTAATTGTTTTCATTTTTTACTTAAATAATAAGTAATTATCTAATAATGAATAAATAGAAGGATATATGAATAAGTAGATATTTTTTTCTTATGAATAAATAGATTTTTTTTTTATCAAAAAACTTTATTTATGCAGTACTAACAGGTGGACTAGTATTATTAAATTGGCGCTACTAGTATTAAATCCATATGATTTTTAGTTAGCCCTAACCTTCAAAAAACACGTGTATAAATTTGACAGCTGTTGCACTATTAGTATGTGAGTTATAGCATTTTTAGTGAAGCAACTTTTGTTAGTTTGAAAAAATGGATAAAAAGGAATTTCGTGTGTTAATTAAAGCATTGCTTTTTTGGGGAAAAAAATACTATTGAAGCCAAGGCTTGGCTTGATAAACATTATTCGGACTTTGCACCAGGAAAATCAACCGTAGAGAAGTGGTTTGCTAAATTCAAACGAGGCCAAATGAGCACCGAGGACGATGCAAGCAGTGGACGCCCCAAAGAGGCTGTTACCGACGAAAATCAAAAAGTCCACAAAACAATTTCTGATAACCGCAAAGTGAAGTTGATTGAGATAGCTGAGACCCTAAAGATATCAAAGGGACGTGTTGGACATATCGTGAACGAATATTTGGATATGCGAAAGCCCTGTTCAAAGTGGGTGCCACGCGGCTCACAATCGACCAAAAACCACAACCAATTGATGATTCTAAGTAGTGTTTGGGGTTGTTCAATCGTAATAAACCCGAATTTTTGTGTCGATATGTGACAATGGATGAAATATGGCTCCATCATTTCACACCGGAGTCCAATCGACAGTCAGCCGAATGGACTGCACGTGATGAACACTAAAAATGCTATAACTCACATTCTAATAGTGCAGCAGCTGTAAAATTTATACACGTGTCTTTTGAAGGTTAGGGCTAACTAATAATCATATGGATTTAATACTAGTAGCGCCATCTATGTGTCAGCCTATGAACTTTTCAGCCCACCTGTTATTTATTGTTGGCAAGAAAAAATTTTGTGGCTCTTTAAAAACTCTGAAATTTCGTAATTGCCATTTTTGGCTCTTCCGACTCAAAAGGTTGCCGACCCCTGGCCTATACTAAGTCGTGTCACTTTGACGTTTTGTCATCGATTTAAATTAATTTGTTTAAAACCTGCTCCGGATGACTGAATACGGAATAGCTTATTATTGAATTGTGTATACCACGTGTTTTGTTCAGACAGAAGAGAATTAAATTTAAGAGCATTGTCCATATCGCAAAAAGGAACGAAATCTTTGGTCAACAAAACTGCCGATATTGCAGCCGCGTCCGCTTTGTTGTTGCCCAATATTCGAACATGACCAGGTACCCAACCAAAGTGTCAAAATTTTTGTCCTTTAAAAGAGAATATTCCGACATACATTGCAGAGTCATCGGATGGCTATCGTCTTGTAACGTTTAAAAGAGTTTAAATGGAACTTTTGGAGTCGCTGTAAATAATATAACGCCGCATAATTCTTGCAACACAAATGAGTTCGAGCTTTATGTGAGATATCAAAATAATGGGCACTATTCTTATTGCTACATCAAATGGCTATGGCATTTGTACTGACACATTAAAAAACTATGCGTTAACAAAGAACTGATAAAAAATATGTATGGTATATGATGCTCTTTACAATGCACAGATTGGCATGAAGATGTATTGCCAATAATTTCATCTGCATTGCTACCCAGTAGACAGCTATTTAAAGAGAGAAATGTTTAAGGATTTAATCTATATATATATATATCACGGACATTTTCTAGAAATAGAAAAATGTGATTATAGCATTCCCACTCTTCTTCTGATACATTAAAAAACTTTGCCTTAATTACTACCAAAGAATTTATAAAAAAAATTATGTATGGTATATGATGTACTTTATGATGTACAAACTGGCAATGCATGAAGATGAATTGGCAATACATAAAGGTGAATTGCCAATAATTTCATCTGCATTGTTAACCAGTGGACAACTATTTAAAGAGAGAGATGTTTAAGAATATTAAAAATATACACTGAAGTGACAAAAAGTCATGGGATACCTCTCAATATCGTGTCGGCCCTCCTTTCGCCCGGCAAAGTGCAGCAACTCGACGTGGCATGGACTCAACAAGTCGTTGGAAGTCTTCTGCAGGAATATTGAGCCATGCTGTCTCTATAGACGTCCATAATTGTGAAAGCGTTGATGGTGCAGGATTTTGGGCACGAACAGACCTCTCGATGATGTCCCATAAATGCTAGATGGGATTCATGTCGGGCGATCTAGGTGGCCAGATCATTCGTTGGAATTGTCCAGAATGTTCTTCAAACCAATCGCGAACAGTTGTGGCCCGGTGACATGGCGCATTGTCTTCCATAAAAATCCCATCGTTGTTTGGGTACATGAAGTCCATGAATGGCTGCAAGTGATCTCCAAGTAGCTGAACATAAGCATTTTCAGTCAATGTTCGGTCCAGTCGCACCAGAGGACCAAGTCCATGACATGAAAAAACAGCCCACACCATTACGGAGCCACCACCAGCTTGAACAGTGCCTTGCTGACAATTTGGGTCCATGGCTTCGTGGGGTCTGCGCACACTCGAACCCTACCATCAGCTCTTACCAACTGAAATCGTGACTCATCGGACCAGGCCACGGTTTTCCATTCATCTAGGGACCAGCCGATATGCTCACGTGCCCACAAGAGTCGCTGCAAGCTATGTCATTCTGTCAGTAGGCAGTCGGTCTTCTGCTGGAATAGCCCAAGAAAGCCAAATTTCTCCGCACAGTTCTAACAGACAAGTCCCTTGTACGTCCCACATTGATTTCTGCGGTTATTTGACGCAGTGTTGCTTGTCTGTTAGAATTTACGACTCTTTGCAGACGTCTCGGTCTCGGTCGTTAAGTGCAGGCGGTCGACCACTGCGCTGTCCATGGTGGGATGTTATGCCTGAAATTTCATACTCTCGGCACACTCTTGACACAGTGGATCTGGGAATGTTGAATTCCCTAACGATTTCCGAAATCGCATGACCCATGCGTCTAGATCCAACTAACATTCCGCGTTCAAAGTCTGTTAATTCCCGTCGTGCGGTCATCATCACGTCAAAACCTCTTCACATGAATAACTTGAACAGAAATGAAAGCTCTGCGAAAGCACTGCGCATTTATACCTGTTCTACGCGATGCTACTGCCATCTGAAAATTTGCATATTGCTATCCCATGACTTTTGTCACTTCAGTGTATAACAAGAACATTTTCTAGAAATAGAAAAATTTGATGATAACATTCACACTCTTCTGGTCCATTTATAACAAGCTTAAAACAACTTCCGTTAAGTACAACTTCCGCTTCCTTTGATCCCAAAAGAAGTTTGGCACTTTTGGAAATTATCTGTGATTTCAGAACATTTGAATAAGGAATTCGAATTCAAAAAATTAATTCTAATAATTCGAATGAATGATTATAATTCATTTGAATCAACTTGAATTCGAATGAATTGAATTAATCATTATTCGAATTCAAAATTCAAATAAAAAAAAAAAAATTGGAGCTAGGTGTATTTTGTTTTCAGATAATATTTTAATTACTTTTTAGTTTTTTTTGCTACCAAGATTTATATTTTAAAATTTGTTTTTAATTAAAAAGTAACTCATTAGTAACACTGATTTTTTTCATAAATTAATTTAAAATGCAAACAAAGAAAAATAATATTCCCAAGTTTTTTTTTTTTTTTTTTAAACTTCTACTAATTATACGTTTAACATTATCTTTTATTTTAATTTGGCAAACATATATAGTTCAAAAATAATTAAGCTTGCAAAATAAATTTTTACATTAAAATTAATGTAAAACATGACATCTGAAAAGATAATCAGGAAATCATCAGATCATTTCAAAATGATCCTTAATATTTTGGAGGAGAAACAGATTGATTTTCAGCAAGAAGCTCAACCTGTCACACTTTTATTTGATCTTCGGGTTACAGAAATTCTAAAGGCACATACAAAAATTCTGAAGAATAATTTAGACTCAAAAATCACAACATTTAAATATGTAGAAAACATGCGCATATCGACCAATTGAAATTACTAATCTTAACGGATAATATCGATACAGCCTAATAACCGGCAAATGCGATTTATGCATTTATGCAAAAGCAATTATGAGCATGCATTCTGTCACCCTGAAAGAATAATCACACGATTTCTGCTCCATAATATATTAATTGATATAAAAATATCACAATTAGCTAGTGAACTTGATGACTATCTCGAAATTTTCTACTTGCAGAAACTGCAGGAATTTTTAAAACTCTGATTTCCGTCAAGTGTCCAATGACGTTAAACAACTGCAACTCAGTAATTTGCATATGATATTCTAATACCACATTATTTTTTATATAAAGTGCATAATTTTTCGCAGTGTAACCGCAATCGTTAGAAATCAGTGTCTTAAATATTTAATACTGTGCCTAATTTCTCCAAATTATTTAATTTTCTAATGCTTTGATAGGCAAATATTGACTTCACTTAATACATTTAAAATAATATTACTTCCATTTGCCATTTTTTTTAAGCAAATGCTTGTTGAAAAACTGTACTACATTATTGTAATTAAAAAGGATAATTTCATACTAATAGGTCATACAATTACAACAAGGTTAAATTTTATTGAATAAATATTTGATCTTTAAAGTTACTTGCATGATATTTGTTAGTGTATTTTTTATTCAAAATGACACTTTTATAGCTGGCATGATTTAATAACAAAATATTTTAAAAATTACTAACGATATTATAGCATATAAATATCAAATTTTTATATTTTGAAATATCAAAGCAAACTAAACACAACTATTCATCTATTTGTAAAACAATCATCCAAAAAGGCCAAAGAGTAAACATAATAGCAAGAAAATTTTCCATTTATTAATGATAAGAATCCCATTTATTAATGATAACCAACTTAAAGTTTTTCTATTAAAATTTTATTTGACAGGAATTACTTATTTTATAAATCTGTTCTTGAACATTGTTGCAATAAAAATTTCATATAAATTTAATTTGAATTAACACAATTTAATTTTGTCAAATAAGAATATTTTTACTTAAATATGTTTATGCCTTCTATTTTTGTAAGGAAATATACAATTAATTATCTAAAATTAACCAAAAATTAAAATTAACTAAAATTTTTAGCAGTTAACAGCTATATATTAAATATTTCAAATTACAGAAAATTGAATATAATAATATCTAAAATTACAAGATTGAAACACCAACTAATAATCTTGTAAAATATTTCATATACCGTTCTAAATTAGTCAAGGAAAGGTATGGATATATCAAATAATCATTCAAAACTTTTTATCCATTATTATTTCTTTTATTTTTAGATTCATAAACTATTTTAACAAACAGTAAAAATATGTTAAAAATTAAGATATTGTTTAACAATGGTAGTAAAAATTATGCTCACATAAGCATCCTCATAAACTATTAAATATTTAACATTTATATATATATATATATAGATATATAGAATAAGAATACATTTCTGCTTTTATTACAAAAATTACTTGTAAATTTCATTTCACCAATAAAACTGGTATTTCATATTTTCTGTTTTTTACTTAATTATACTGCATAAAAAATATTCCTCTAAATCATTCTACACAATATAGTTTTAGTGAAAAATTTAAAATATACATATATTCATTCAGAAACAATTAATTATGATGAAGCACAATTTAAACAACTATGGAACTCAATTTATTAATGAAACAAAAATTTCATAAGCCAAAGTTATGCTTATTGTAATTAAAATACTTCAAAGCAATGAAATATATTTTTGGAACCAACATAAATATTTGCAATTTGAATTTTTTTCAGTAAACAAGTTGCCTTCACAATCATATACAATTTAAATACACATTATAATGATTTGATAATAAACATTAATTCACCATGAAGTATCTTGGGTAATGCTGAATCTGCAACAAATCGAATGTTCTTAATGACCTCAGTTTAAAATGTTTAAAATTGTGAAGGAAAACCACAATGGGTATTAACAATTTATTCAATATTCACTAGGTTTTTAAATAATTTTTTTTTCTAAAGATACGAAAGTTAACTTTAATATCTAAAAGCACCCATCCCTGATTAGAAATAAAACCATTTTTAAATAAAATTTAAATGATGGAAATCTTTAACTTCAAATACACAAACTCTGACCATAAATTAATGTAAAAAAAATAAGAAGCTACTATTTTGATTAATTAATATTTTTTAAATTTATTGGCATTATAATAAAATAATTTTTAATGAAATTATGAATAATTATTCTATGTCATATTACACCGCATATGAATATAAATATAATAAAAGAACTAATAGCCTAGTGACCAATAGACTACAATTCCTACAACAATAACAAAGAAGAAAATTTTAGTTAAAAAAAAACCAGGTAATTCTTAAGAAATGTGAAGTATTAAGTTATTTTAGACATAATAAAATAATAAAGCAACAAAAAAAAAATTAAATAACAAGTTATACAAATTTCAAATTTATGAACAACAGTCGCTAAAATGAAAAATTGTGCCGAAAATATCACAACCTAAAAGAAATATGAGATCATCCCTTAAAGTTACAAAATTTTGAGGAAAAAAAATATATTATTAAAATCTACTGATTAGAATTTTTTCATTACTTAACTAAATTATACATCAATGTAAAAGGAAATAACAAAATCTACACATACATACATGAAAACATTTATCAATAGTTTCCCTGAAATATTTGCATTGATATATCATGAAACATAAAAAGAGAAATTCATGCAATAATCACAAATACAAAATATTTTTAAAGAATAAAAATATTATATATATTCTATTAAACAAGATGAGTTCATTGAACAACCACTTTTTTTTGAGATATTTTTGAATGAATAAATAAATATGAACATTTATTCATTGAAATAGATCCTTTCCATATTTATGTTGTCTAATATCTATTTATATATTTTTAAATAAAATATTTCAGTTAAATGAAACAATAATAAAAATTAATGAATAATATGTGTTACTTTTACTAATACATTTTAGTATTAAAAAATATTGAGTTTTTTAAAAATATAATTAATTAACTCATTTCATTTTTGTTAAAAACAATTCTTTAACTGAAATTGAGGTAGATTCTTTTAAGTAAAATAAATGCATGGTTATGGAAAACTCAAATCTAACAAATAAAAACTAATGATACAAAAAAACTCTACAATAATTTTGAAATATAACATCGAAAAAAAAAGTTCATTCATAACATTTTGTACATTTAGAATGATTTAGATTGCATGTTATATAAGCATAAAATGAACATAATATAATTGTAGGATAGAAACAATATATAATTTGATCAAGCAGCTAAAATGAATATAATATAATTGTAGGATAGAAACAAAATATAATTTGATCAAGCAGCTCTGTATCACAAAAAAAAAAAGCATTAAGAACAATGAAAAAAGAATAACACATATTCAAAAACATCAATCTTTAACTTATCATTTAAGAAAATTTAAAACTATTAAAGTTGATAAAAAGTAAATTCAATTATACAAGCAATCTAGTAGAGACATTAATTAAATTAATGCACATAATTTGTTTGAAATATATTGATATAAAAAACTGCTTTATTATGTATTTAAAAAAACTCAATAATTCAAATAATGAAGCGTAGATATGAATAATATCCAGTCCTCTATTTAAGAAAATGGTATTTGAATGTATTCGTTAGAAAATAAGATAAATATCAAAGCCTAATAAAGTGCCCTCCAACTACAAAAAATTAATTAAATTATAAAAAAAAATCAAATCAAGTTAAAAATTACTATTCTATTAGTATTATATGCCAACTTCAGTGACCCTAGTACTTTCAACTTCAGTATCTAATTTTTTTTTAACAAGTAAATTTAAAGATAAATTTTATTTACAATCTAATGGATAAATTCTTTTGGAATATTCACATACAAGTTAAAAATAATAATAATGTGATCTATACAAATTACATAATTCAATATAAATAATTAAATGTATCATGAGAAAAGATTAAATATTCATCAACATATGGAATTTATGATTTAACTAAATTATTTACTTTATTCTCATATAAATTTTTAAAAAATATTGTGCTGTTAAACAAATTAATAATGTTAATAAATTTTATATAGATATTCATGATTTTACATTTTTTATTTAATGCAATAAACAAATCAATTAAAAAAAAAAAAACCTTATGTTCTATCTATTACATAAACAAAGTAAAGATTAAAACATGACTTCAGTTTCACAAAAATAGTTATATTAAACTAAACTATTTCAAAAATATCTACTTTACTTACAAATGCATTATTTTGAAAAATACAATTTTAATTATTTTACAACTTCATCTAAAAATGTACACATAGCATCATTTTGCTAAAGTTAAATTTTAATATTTTTTTCAACAAAAGCATATGCATAGATAAAAGTCCAAGAAGCCTTTTTATAGATTATATGTAAAACTAATACGACTATGATGCAAATATTACAATTCTATGAGAGGTATGGATAGTTATTTACACATAAATCTTTGAAATATATAATTAAACAGACATTGCAGCACCATCTACTCTGTCATCATCTAGGAATTCTAATGGTTCTAGATTGCTACTGGGTAAATATTCAGCAAACACACCTTCTACTTTATCCCATTGTCTTTTATGCAGATTAATTGTATCCACTAACATTTGCAAATCTGGGAAATATCCTGAGAGAAGTCTAAATGAAAGAAATAAGTACATTTATACACCAAATATATAAATTAATAGAAAGTTTTTTAAAAAATAACTATACATGGCCTACAGTATATAATATACAAATATTAAAACAAAATAATAAAATGCAATTTTTTTAAACTGATTAGGAACATCCAAATTATAAAGGTTTAATATATAACAAAAATTTAAATATGAAGCCTACTTCTATTAAAATGTGTATGTGATACAATATATTTTCTACTTAATTTAACCCAATCAGTGTATAAGGCAAAAATGTGTTTTATTTATTTTTTTTCTCCTTAAAAAATTTAGCCACAGTTAAAAAATCCCGTATAAAAGCTGAAATCAAAATAATTACAACAATTTCTGGAATATACAAGCATATCGCAGTAAGGACATTCACACATTCCAATGAAGGTTTAAAGATTGCATTCAAAACATCCAAAAGTAAATTAAAAGATTAAAGTAATTTTTCCTTTCCAATGTTAATTTTATTTGATAATTATTTACGGTATTCCATCTTTATTTATGATGTACATTTTAGCAATATTTCATTAACTGGGAGCAAATTTTGCCAATATCTAGATTTTTGATTTTGGCGACGATGGGGAAAAAAAAACCAGCAATATAAATGGTATCGAAATTAAGAAATAATTTTCATAAAACGAATAACGCAATTTCAAATAAAAAAAGTTTGTTTCCCTTTTTTTTTCTTTTTTATTTTGTTGTTGTTCTTGTTCATAAACTAAAGTAAAAAATAATAACGTTGAAGAGCTGTATCGGTAAAAGAAGTGGGTGATTCGCTGGATTGTTTTGTCTCAATTTATTCTTGCTTAAGGTTTTTTTTTTTTTCTGGTAGTATTGCTCCATGGTTTTTGATTTAGTATTTCTTTTAGGTGAGTCATTTATTTGTCGAACACTTTCTAATATAATTTCCACTTTTTGTTTTTATTTATTAATCAATGTAAGATTCAGTAAGGCCTACACATTGCGTAAGTATGCATTTCGTAGATGTGTTATTGGTATGGTGGATACCAATTTAAACTCCAATTTAATGAAATACACTTCCAATACAGATCTCAATTTCAAGGTTCAATGAGAAATTATCATAGATTTACAGGCTGCATTCCAGCATGATGCTCGTTCTTTCACTATAGTACTTGAAATTCCCAATAGCATGATTCCAAAAGTGCATCCTAAAATACTGAGACAATATATCGTCTACACTGAAATATATAGATCATACGACAGGGTAAATTACTCATTTTCACACATCATTTTGATGTTATCAAATAACTAGCTAATATGAAGGCTATCCCGGGTTTCCTGATTTCGGCATCTCTTACCCCCAAAATAACTACCTGATTTTTACTTCAAAACAGCCACACTGATATATCCTTAGCCAAACTTGTGAAAGAACTAGAATAGAAGAATGACTTCATAACAACAGAACTCCACAGATTTTTCAGCAAAAAAAAAAAAGTCAAATCTCTTTACACCAATTTTAGTCTATTTTATCTGAATATGTACGATTATAGTTCTAGAGACAAAAAAATATCTTTATATTTTAATAGACTCCATTAGTATCGCAATTACTTTTCCTTTAGATAGCAACTTGCAACTTTATTCCCAATTTTCCACCAGTCAATTAGAACTCGAAAATTGCATTTCATCTTAATGATTTAACCTTTCAAAACAAAACAGTTACCCCATCAAACACCTTTTAAACATTCATTTAGCTTCAGATGCATCTAAGATATATCTCAAAGATTTTGTAGTTGGCATGAATACTTTTCTTATTTATTCTCCAGGTCAGATTTCAAAATAAAATTGTATTTTCAGGGTGAAGCCTTTGCACTTATTTTTAATCATTTCATCATATACTCTCTTAGCTCATAACTATATTACCTTAACCGACAAACTTTGTATTCTTCAAGCTTTACAGAATTGCAACTTTCAATCCAATCATGTCATCAAACTACTTGGCAATCAACTACAAACTAATTTCAACAGCAGATCTTTTTTTTTCTAGATTTTGCATGAAAACATACCCATCAAATACAAAACTCTATAGAATTGGCTTAACTCGTCACCTCTATATCTATTCTCAAGAAACATCAGAAATAATTAAATATATTTTGATCCCTTTTTTGCATAAGATATGTAGAGCAGAGAAACAAGCTACAATGTGCATTTGAATATAAAGCTCTTTCTTATTCTTGATTTCGATCTGTCAGAAGAAATGCATTATGACTATAACACTTACTTTCCATTTCTACGAAATATCTCCCTTAGCCTCATAAGCAACACAGAATTCCAATTTTCCAGTTTTTTTTTGTTTTTTTTCTAGTTATGGTTCTAATTCATATTTTCTTATCATCTTTCTAATTTTAGAATGTCAAACAATAGTTTAATTTCTTTTCTTCATCTTTATTCATATTACTCATTTTTTTTTTTTTTTTTTTTTTTGGTTGCCGTAAATAACGTACAACAATTCTTTCTTTCAAAATCGTTTTTGTGGCTCAACATTGGGTCAATCACATTTAGCAGACCATCATGGAATTATAAATGTGGGGTTTTATAATAGCTAAATTATAAATGTTTACATTTCATAAAAGTGTCTCTCATATTTTATAGTATTTGGATAAACTGAAATGAAGTAGCATTAACAAGCATAAATCTCGAAACTACAAGTCAAGTTAAAAACCTGCTTTATTTAGCGATTTATCACTTGTGCCTCTTTTTTACCATGGTGTACATATTTTGCAAGATGAGAGGATCTATATTTAAGACAACCTCCATAATTTAGTTTAAGGGAAAGCTCTAAAAATTATTGGCTTATGAACAGAAATATATGGTAAATAAGCATCATTTAGCCAGAAAATTATACATCAAAATAGCAATTATTTAAAAATAATTTTTTTTTTTACAAACTAATTTTTATAATTATTTATATTTTGTACTTATAATGTGCAATATAAAAGCTATTTATTACACTTTTGACCAAAAATATTCCCCATAAAAATTTATTTCTCAAGGGATTTTTGCTGGAATTAAATGTTTGTTTTTAAGACAAAATTATTTCAATGCTTTTTTATTTAACATTTAGCATATATTTGCAAAAATTGGCAATCAGAATTATTTTTTTAATTTAAAAAAATAACTTATTTATGTTTATAAATATGTTAAGAGTAATTATAAAAAGTTTATTAGATTTAAAGAAACATATCATATTGAAAATGACTTATTCTTTCTATAGCGCATTTCATTAAAAAAAAATAAAAATGTGAGTATAAAAAGAACATGAAAAAAAAAAAGTATAAATAGGCTGGAAAATGGTTTTTAATAAATTCTTAATTTTAGTCCATTTTTTAAGAATAAAACAGGTCATGTATGTTCATATTTATATTGTAAAATTTTAATATAGCTTCAATTAATGTCTACAGAGATAAATTAAAAATCAGTCTAACATATAATGAGTATATTTTGAAATACGGCAGGTGTAAAAATAATGAAAAATCTTACTAAAAACAGGCTGAACAACTTGTTCTAAGAAATTAATTTGTAATCGAGGTATCCTTGCTTTTTCTCTATCCATCATTTCACTTGGATTAACACCCATAGCTTTTTCTAAGTCACCTTGTGAAAAAAATTCCCTGTAGATAAGTTTCTAAGGGAAAAGTTATGAATTTAGTATGTTGAATTAAAATATTGACATAAAATCATAAAAAGAAATTTTTTAAATATTGCTAAGGTGCATCAAATCCACAAATGCTTAATGCATAAGAGAAATTTAAATACTTCAAAAAAACTGAAAATTTACTATACATACCGCTATTTCCTTAGTGTTTGACCAATCTTTAGTTTGATCAGATAGATCACATGAAGTGACAATAAGGCACAAAAGGGTATTATGATGTTCTGGATTAGATTTGTCATAACCATCTAAAAATATAAAATAACAAAAAAGTGTAGTTTTTTTTTTATGTGTTTACATATAAATATACTTTCATAAAGCAATTTCAAATATACATATTATATTCTATAAACATATCAAACTTACCATTCAGAACTTTTTTGATATCTTTTATTATTCGAAAATGGTGGGCTAAATCTGTAGCTAAAATTATGTCTCGTATATAATCCAAGCACTGCTTATATTCCTAATGAAGAAAAAAAGTGAATTAAACAATGATCCTATTCATAAAAAATTATTTTATAATTTTTAAGCTTAATAAAAATATTAACTATTTTAAAACAGCTTAATATGTGGTAGCTATATGGCTATAACTAAACTAACTAAAGTACAGCTGATTGTAGCTAATTTATAAAGCATTGTTGTAAAAACAACACCATTTTATACACATATTATTTAAACTCTGTGGAATCGGTTTATAAAGGCAAAAATTTTTTACATTTTTGACAGGTCAAAAGTGATACTGCAGACTAATTTTGGGTAGTAATACACAGGCATAAAAATTTTAAAAAGAAATGTTTTATATGATTCGTTAACAATTAATATATATTTTGATATACAAATATTTCTTAGCAATTACAATTGTTTTTTGAATACATATAATTAATCGTTTGTAAAGGAGTTGTGTGAACTGAGATTATACAAATTTTTGTCTGTTGAAATTGCTATTTCCAGCCATTAATCATCATTGCTTTCCTTAGTTATGATCGTACTTAGATGTGAAAACTTTGGTATGTTGACACTACACTTTATGCTTATTAGTAAAAAAAAAAATGAAAATGTTTCTACTACACTGAAAGAACGAAAAAATTAAAGTTGAGAAAAAATGTTCAGCCTATCGCCTTTATGCTGCGTGAAGCACCTCTTGACATAGTTAGCATTTGCAAGATGTTTTATGCAATTTTACTGATTTTTTTACCTAAGGCTGCATAATTAGTCATGCATTTGCCAAATGGTCAGGCCATTCACTCGGCTCTACTGACTGTGACTTTTAATTATGTGGTCATTTAAAATCACTTGCATATGACAAAATTTCAGATAATTAAGCTCATTTAAGGGATTGTATAATGTTAAGAGACTTGTCAGATAAATTAAGAGACTTGCTGTATTTTGAAATCTTTAAGAATGAATATGATGTCTCTAGAAAAAGCATATTGAATGTATTTTGGCAATTAAATTATAAAAAACGAAAAGAGTGAAGTTGTGAAAAATAAGTTTTGAATAGTGAAGTCAACAAATTATTTGCAAATGTGTAAAAAAATCAGTTAAATGTAACATTGTACCTGCTAAAAAAATATTTCTGTGTTAAAATGTCTTAAATATCAGTAAATCATGTAAAGTTTTTTGGGGTTTTTTTTTTTTTTTCATTATTACAGGTAAAAATTAACTTGAAGCATCGATTTCGTCTCTGATGTCAAAAAAATTAGACTATTTTTTTCTTATAATCGACTTTCTTTTTAATTCCATAAATAGTATGCAAACAAAGTTATATTGCTGTATTAATACATTCTTTATAATTGAGTTCTATACTACTTTAATTATCACAATCCTGTATATAAAGATATTTAATATTTAAAACATAATACAATGATAAGGATTTTATAATCAACAGCATACGAATGATTTTCTATATTATAAATTACAATCAAATAGCTTTCAAAAATATTGTACAAGGCAATAAATTTTCTACTTAAAATATTTTAATTTCCCTGCCAATAATAAATGTAATTGGCATTAAATATACATGCAAATAATTTTTGATTTGAACATATTTCCTTGATGCAAATTTATAAAATTCATATATTAATTTTTATATTATTTTTGTATCAAATACACTATTAAAGTTTGAAATATGTTACAGTATTTTAAGATCACAACCAGAGATATAAAAACCCAATTTAACATCATTAAGTTATATTTAAAAAATATTACATATATTTAAGTTTATTACAAATTAACAAACATTTTTACCATATATCTAACCAACAATAAACTGGAATTAATATAATATACCAATCTGTATTTATAACTTTTCATCAATGGCCAATTATCCATAAATATTTTTACATAAACATATGACATAAAATAATTTTAAATACACATAACCGTTATAAATGCTCTTTCTACACATTAAAATTTATTTCAAAAGAAAAGAAGAAATTCAAACACTTGCTTAATTATCCTAAAAATTTAAGAAATGTAATTAACATTAAAAATTCATATATTACAAAATATGTACTTAAATAGAAATTTTGAAACTTAAAAAGAGATTTAGAGATACTAAAAATAACAATTCAATGTAAAATTTATAATTTACTTTAGTTTCAAATTCAATAATCTTACATTTTTTAATATTTAGCTATAAAGTTACACTTTCATTTACAAATACAAAATAAATTTACCGCTTCAGAAAAATTTTTCAAAAAAATATTGCAACCTTCAGTATGCAAAATAGCCATTGTTTGTGCAAAATGATGCCTCTGAAAAATGAAACAATATTTAAAGTAAATACAATATAAAAGCATAAGATTAAAAGTTCAAATAATAAATTTAGAAAATTCATCAAAATATGAATATTAGCAATATTTTGAAGGAGTATGAAATTCGTTTTGCAAAGTATTTTCTCTGTAAATGCTAAAATGTACAATAATTAAGTTATATTTCTTACAAAACTTCAAAAAATATGCCTCAACAAAATAAAAACTTAATAAAATTCATTTTAAATTATATGACTTTTTATATTAAAAATTATGCTGTAAAAGTTTAAAAAATTAAATTTATACACAATTTCAAAATATTTTTTATCAGCATACAAATTTCTTGCTATAGACTGCCTGACGTATATAAATTGTTAATTTTTATTAAATGGAAACATTGTTTATTACAAGTTTTATGCAATAAATACACACATGCATTACAGACAATTCAGAAGTTACCTTAAGTATTTTAAATAAATAGCACTTAAAATAAGTTTACATCAGAAATTTAATAGTTGATCTGATTTTTTGGCTCAATTATACTGGCATAAGTATAACAGTCTGTATGTTGGATGACAGATAAAACAATGCAAAAAAATTAAATGATTTTACTTTGTAATATTAAATTTATTAATATTATATAATATTTATAAATATTTATATACACAATTTTTTTTTTTCCTTCATTCTACTTACTTCTAAAACTGATCCCTCAGAACTGTAAAGAGCAGCTAACACTGATTTCTACAAAAGAAATAATATACATGAATTTATACTGAATATGTAGACAAATATGAAAATATATTTTTGAATATCTTACTAATATTGACTTACAGATGTAACCTGAAAAGAACTTGTTGTACCTCGATGATCCAAATCATGGCACAAGCATGCAAACAAAAAGACATAAGCCTTCTAAAAACTTTAAAATAAGAACTTAAATACACAGCTAAAAATATATATAGCTAAAATATATAAAGCTAAAAATTCAATAATTATACAAACAAATTATATATATATATATATATATAGATAGATAGATAGATAGATAGATAGATATTTCAATAAAGCATTACAAATTTCAGTTTTAAAATATATTATAATATATATTACATTGATATCTTTTTTAAGAAAAAAATATGAATAATGCTTTATAAATTTAAATTACCTTAGCTGATTTCCCATTAATTTCAAATTTTTCAGCAGTAAATATGAAAAGTGTGCAACAGAAAAACCATGCTTCCAATTGTGATATGGAGGGTCACGATATCCTTGTTTAACAGTAATAATGAATCTGAAAGAAAAGACGACAATTAGTTGGGAAAGAATATTTAATAATGGATGACACTGATTTATTTATTGTATAATTCTTACTTCTACATACTCATCACTAATTCATTATGTAATCAAATTATTTATATCAAGAATTGCAATTTTTGAAACTATTAAGCAAATTAAATATAACTGTCTTAAGTCAAACAAATATTTTTTTTAATATTAAGTCTTGGCAAGTCAAAATGAAAAAAAAATATAATTAGAAACAAAAAAAAATGTTTAAAAAATGTACACTGTTAATGAATGAAAATACGAAAACGTGTTTCTAATAATCAAGAATATTCCTCAATCACCAGCAAATAATTCGAAAGAAAAATTCAAATTTAGAAAATACCTGATTAATGTACTTTTACGCAATCTCCATATGTTTGAGAAACCTAAATCTTCAAACATTCCTAGAGTTGCCTATTAAATAGAGGAGAATAGTATAGCTAATCAATAATTAAAAACATAATAATCAATAACTTTAAAACACATATTTATAATTTCAACATCTAAAAAATTTCAAAAATTTAAACAAAATAAGAAAGATATCTTGAACTAATTGAGCAAAATACAAATTTAATTAAATAAAATAAATAACCAGTAATTAATATTTAAAATAAACATAAAATTACAAATAAAGCAGATTAGTAAACAATTATTACATTTAATTTACAATCAAATTTGAAAATTAAATTTAATTTACATAAATAATTATTTATAAAAATTATTAATTTATTATTTATAAAAACAATCAAATATTGCATACATGAGCAGCTTCACAATCAGTGAGAAGTCTTGGAATAAAACTAAAATTACGAAAAAGTGGTCAGTAATGCAATTAGCTCCAGACATTTGACTGCGCAACGTAAAAATTCTTCTTCTGATACCTGTAAGTATAATAAAATTTAAAAGAACACCCTTTAATCTCTAATATCTTAAAAAGATTGTTAGCATAAATGACTACTTGAGGGTTTTTTGTTTTTTTTTTTCCATTTTACAAATATACATTTATATATTTTACAAATTTACTTTATAGAAATACAAAGTAAATGTACAAAGTAAATTTACACTTACGGTTTTTTTTATGCATTTAGTAATAGATATCTTTTTTTACTAAGAGTGACATTATATATACATATATATAATAATAATAATAATTAATATATATATATATATATACATATATATATATAATCAATTGACAGAAAAGTGCAAAGCATAAGCCAGTATCTTTGAAGTTTAGGAAAATAGCAATATGCTTATGAAAACTAAAATTGAATGAAAGTATTCCTAAAATATTGTCTAAAGGCATTCCATTAAAAAAGTTACAAACATTTTCAGAAGTACAAGTAAAAATGTCATAATTTTTTTAATATAAAAGAATTACAATTTCAATTTACATATATTTTGATAGTAATGAAATGAACATGAAAAAAAAAAAATCTACCATAAAAATAATTATGGCAGATGATATTACTGATTTAAGCTAAAATAATAAACCCTAAAAACAAAAATAAATATGATGCCTGCAGGAAAAATTTGATTGATTATGCATGGATTTACCTTTGATTGCATTATTAAACCATTTGACAATCGACTTCTGGGACTGAGCATCTCGCACTTTTCCACATTAAGGACTAAAAAAAAAAATTTATAACATAAGCATTTTGTAATACATAGAGAGATGAATAATAAATAAAAGCAATGTTTGATTTTATTATTCATGAACAATTTTGCAGAGATCAAGCAAAATGTTTACAGTAAATTTCCAAAATCAAAATATAAATTATTTTAAACACAAATTAATATTAGAATATTTAAATTATTCAGTTCATTTTTAATACAGTTATATATTGAATATTTTAAAACAACTTACATGCATGATACAAATGGCACAGTATACTGAAAATGTGCTAGCAATTTCTTCATCAAAGAGTGTAAAATAATTACCATTGATTTTATTGCATAACTCTGCAACACCTATGATACCACCTAAAAATGGATTTAACAAGGAAATGTGTCCACATAAATAATCAACAGAAAAATAAATAGAATTATGCAAAATAGCATATTTTATAAGATCAGTAACAACATTGAAAGAAACCTACCATTATCATCTTGAATGGGAAAGCAAAGAATATTCCTAAAATGAAAAAAAAAAAAAAAGTATAAATATGTATACCACATAATAAAAGTTAATATAAATCATTATTAATTAAAATTAAAATTTTATATATAATATGAATTATCATAATGTTAATACTCAATAAAACCTCCCTAATGTTAGTTTTACAAAAACTTAATGGAGTAACGAAAAAAAAAAAAAAAAATATAGGAATACATTTTCTTTGTAAGTGTAAAAAAGGACATTAATTATAAAACATTTTTGTTATTGATATATAGTTACAATTATGATGCCAATTTTTACTATATGATTTTCTTTAAATTTAAAAAATAGCATGATAGATAATGTATTTTGCAATTTTCTCTAGAAAATGAAATTTCGTAGTTAGTTAAAAATATGCAATACTAAAAATTATTCCAGTAACTTTTAAAATGCTGCAAAGTATTAAATCTAATAACTATCATGAAATCGAGAAAAAGATTCTATTTAAGATTATAGATAAGTTGCAATTAACCATTTAAAATGCATGTTAATTTATAAATAATTATTGAATAATTATAAAATGACTCAAATAATTATTATATTCTTTATAATCAAGCTTGTGCATAAAAATTAAAAACCTTCTGAGAAATAAATTAAAAATATTATACCAACCTAGTTTTAAATCCAGTAGCATCATCAATTTTGCGATAAAATAATGGATGTTCATATGCATTACTTATATTCAAAATCTCCCTAAAATGCAAAGTTTATCATTTCTTCAGAAACTTTGAAATTTTGTATATTCAAAATAAATGTAATTTTTTTATACACAAAACAAAATTTTTAAAAGTAGTAAATTTTTAATTAACTAATACCATTTTCTAAGATTTAGTTTATCAAACAAAATATTTGAAGAAGTAACATAATGCTTGATATGTAATACAATAAGGATATCCCAGCAAAAGTTAGGATACGAAAACAATTCTGAAATGTAGCAGTTCACTAGGCTAGAGCAATTTTTCTCATAAATGCACAATGAAGGCAATAAAATTCCCTAAAAGTAAAGCAATTTGTTTCAGAGACAAAAAGCAAACTTAATTTATTTGACACTCCTATAATGACACTATAGCAATACAATGGTTTTAAGACAAGATTTATGATGCAAGCAACAAATAAATGATAAACATAAAGCACAGAACTAGTTTTAAATTAGTGTAATACAAACATATTTTTTAAATGGTCCTTTAATGAAAAGAATTGTTTAGTTTACTTAAGTAACTACAGTTTTGTTTAAAATTCATGGCAGTTTAAAAAAAAAAAATGTATAAATATTCAAACCCTAATGCACAAAAACATCATAATTCAAAATATTTAAAAACCTATGATGTGCTTTTTAATACATACTTTAAAATTTTTATATTTATAATTTCTTTAATTAAAAAAAAAAAAAAAAAAAAGAAACTACTTGACTTCTATTATGATTTACCAAATGAAGAAAATAAAAACTAAATAATTTTTATTTAGCTTTTTGTACTTCTTAATATATTAAGATATTTAAAATTAAAATATTCTATTCAAGTTCAAAAATTAACTGTTGGGGTTATTATTGCCTGCTAGAAAGAAACAAAAGAAAAAAATTAAAAATAAAATCACTTGTAAAAACACTTAATTTATGTATGTTAAATTGTCTAATGCTATAAATTAAGATTAAATGACAAAAATCATTATCACAATTTTTATTTGAAGTGTAAAATTTTTTTCAATAAATCTTCCCTTCCTAATTTCATTAAAAATAAGTACTCATGAAAGATTTTACCACAAAATACCATTATTTTTAAGCTGCTTCTTATTTACTCATAAATTTTCTACTTCATTACAGCTATTTGCTGAACTTCACTAAGCATATAAAATGAATTATTTTGTTTAACTACATTAAATATTGTATTTAGATTACACATCAATTATCTATACATGAAAATTAACTATATTTTTTAAGAAAGTAAATTACAGGGCCAGACATTTTATCTATAATTATCATTCCTTTTATTATCTTAAGTCCTGAAAATGTATGAATTTTGAAAAGATGTTTTTAAAAATGTGTTTCTGGCATACATTATCAGTTCTAAATAAAAATTTTACAAAAATATGTTTAAAATTATTTATGACATTTAATCAACAGAAAAAATTACCATACCAGTTATAGCTACATGGCCAGCAATGCCTTCAGAGACAGGAATAGAAATATCTTTGGGGCACTATAATAATTAAAAAAAATTTTAATTAATATGATTACTACAATTGAATAATTATATCTATTTATAATGAATAACGTTATGAAATATAACCTTCTATTTATTTAACTTCTATTCTTCTATTCAACTTTTTTACTTACATTGCATCACATTTAAAAGTAAAATTGTTTGGGGTTATATATAAAATATAGAAATTAATCATTAGTTGTTAAGTAAAAAAATTAATATGTAATATACAATTTAAAACATTCATTATGACAAATAAGAAAAAATGAAACATAAAAATAATTTTTCTGCAGTTTTTTTTCTTTACAATATTGAGCAGTTCAAGAAAATGTAATCATTGTATAACTGGATTTATTGATTCATAATTAAATAAAATTAACTTCGTTTTTTTGTATATTTCCATGTGCTACAAATTTAAAAAAAAAGAAAACAAATTAAATAAATTCATAAACATCTCAATATTTTAAAGAAATGTATACTTTATTATTAAGTTATACAATATCAACATAGAGAATGCACAGCTTACTCAGATTATAAAATATATATTTTTTTAATTTATAATATTAATGTGTTACTGATTAAACTCCCTATTATAATGAAAAAATATATTTGTGTGCATATATTTTTCTTAATGAGATCAGTTAATTAATAATTTTTAATATAAGTCTTACCAGACTTATATTAAAAATTAGCTTGTAACATAAAATGTATCATTATAAAGATATTGGCAATAATAGGCCATACACATAATAATAAATATAATAGACTAACTTCATTAATGTCTTCAGTGCTACTGCCATCAAAAACTTTAGCCACTAATACATTTTTCTTCTCGATCAAGTAGGAACAAAAAGAGCATCTAAAAAAAGGGGTATAATTACGTTAAATGAAATATAATTAAATATAAATAAAATAAATATGTGAAACAGCAAAGGTATTTGTGAATTTTTTCAATTAAATTGCAAAAGAACATAACTTAGGTAATTTTCATACAAAAAATATATATTAAAAATATTTACAAATAAATATGCATGTTTTTAATCAAATTAAAAGAAAACAGTACTATATTAAAAATTACATGTTATAAATGAACATAGCATAAATGAGACTTTTATAATTTTTAATAATTTTAGCTGATTACTAATTTTTTTTAAATATGTATAAAATATTTATAAAAAAAATTGAATGAACATTAATTCTTAAAATTCAATTAAAAACTTCCAAAACTATATAATTTCAATTAATTAATGCAGATATTCATAATTATAATTAGGTATTTGAAAAATATTTTCAAATAATTAAAAAAAAATTGTTAAAGTGAATTTGATAATATTTATTTTTTTAGCATTCAACAAAATTAGATAGGCAGCCAAATTAATAAAGTTTTACAATAAATTTATAATCATTAAGCAAACCTTTCAGCTCCAGTTAGTTTTCTAGCTTCAGTCATGACTTCTTTTTAAAAGCAAATTAACATTATCTAAAAAGAAGTCAATCATTAGTTTATAGCTTCTCAAACATAATAAATATATAGCTTCTCAAATCACGTAATATGCTAAAAAATAAAAAAATCTTACCAATTTGTACTAGGAGTGTTTTGATAACTTGTAGCAAAGACTATAAAAATAAGTAAAATGAAAAGTATTACTGATATGAAAAAAGAAGGGGGATTGTTCTTAGTTTTAACAAAAAAATAATTAAAAAACATCTGCAAAATAAAATCATCATATTACAATAGATTAATTTTTTAATTTAAAAAAATGGTTTTTCTTAGACAGTTCTTCTATTGGATTTCTTCTGAACTTTTTATTATATTTCAAATTTAATATGAAATGTAAACACATTATATTGTAATAAAATGTTTAATTGTTTATTAATTTCATTCTTATGAATTAAATATTCTTAATTTTCAAATAAAAAGTACATAAAAATATAAACACATTTTTGTAATAGTAATAAACACTTTTTTTTTTTGTTGTTATAAAAAATTATGCTTTCTGTTATTTATTGCACTAGCATTTTTTATTTTCATATACAGATTCATAGCATTATAGGGATCTATTTATAGTAAATTTTTATAATTAGTAATGTATTACTTAAAGGTACTTCATATGAAAAGCTGCATTTTAAACCTCAAATTTTTAAACAATTAAATCTGATAAGCACAACTTGCAATATAAACAAAAAAAAATTCATCCCTTTAAATTTTTTAAAAATTAAAAATTGTATGTATAATTGTATTTGTAAGTAAGTAATAATAAAATTTTTAAAATATTCAAAACTACATAAATTTTACAAATATTATTTATTTTGATAAGGTTAACATAATGTATTATTGTACTTGTGCTTGTTTTCTGATTTTTCGCTCCTCTTCATATTGACGGCAACGCCATAAAAGTGGTGCAATGTATTTAGCCCAATTTTTTTGTCAGCTCTAAATCTTCAACTGTGAAGCTAAAAGAAAGAAAAAAAAAAGAATACATAAAACTGATGAAAATAAACAATCATAATATTTAAATATATATTATATTCATAATTAAAACATAAAACATATAATTTTTTTTATTTATGACTATTACAAAGAAAAACAAAAATAATTAATTGAATTTTTATTGTTTACTAGTTAAAAGTAGATTACATTTTTATAAATTGAATAAAAGTTATTTGGTTTAATGATCCTTATTACAAAACGTTAAAATATCAAATGGTCAATAAAATAAATTATCTTTTATATTGTCTTTATTTTTATAAAAAGTAATATATTTTTAAATTTTAAAAATATTGTATCTAAGAAAGAAAAGAATTTATTAGGCAAACATCTGTACAAAGATTGACAAATAAAATGTTATGTTAATAAAAAAAGTCATAAATTTAATAAATCTCTGTTGTATATAATACATTAATAACAAATAAAAACAAAAAAAATTATTTATGTACCATACTTTTTCTTATTAATAAGACAGAGAAGACTTGTGACACTATCTTCAGCATTTGAATTAAATAATGGAACACATAAAACTGAGTTGACATGAATACTGAAGTTATTGTTATTTCCTAAACAAAACTGTAAAAAAAATAATAATTTTCATACATTTTTTAAAAATAATTAGGTTATTTAAATACAATAACTTTTTTTTTAGCTTGAAATATTGTTAACATAATTTTAAAAAAAAGGCAGTTTATATGCATATTTTAAATACCTATTACTGAGATTTTTAACAATTTTTTTTTTTCCTCCATGTTTGAGTAACAGTTATAGGAAGAAGAATATTTAATAAGAAAACAAGTTGAATATAAAATTAAATTCTGTAAATGAAATTAAATTAAACTAAAATAAAGTTTAAAATATACCAAATATAAATACACACAAGAAAGTCGCGTACAAAAATGCTTTAAAAAAAAAAAATTGTAATAAATATTTCAATAAGAGTTTCTTATAAATTTTGTGTGTAGATTTTTTTTTCACTAGCATTTTGAACAAGGATTTCAATATGAAATTTCATTAAAAATGTAGCAAACTAAAAATATATATATATATATATATATATACAAACACATTTTAAACAAACACATTTTTAAAGTATATATATAATAATATTATTTATAAGAATATTTTAGGAATAAGTAAACAGAGTAAACTTAAAAAAAAAAAAAAAATGTAAGTGTATTTTATATTACAAATTAATCCATATTTAAAAGAATCCATATCATATATATATATATTTGATATGAACATTTAGCATTCTTAATTTTTATAAATTAATGTTGCCCTTAACATCTCTATTTGAATTGTCTTACTAGTTTGAAAAATACATCAACATATTTTAGACAACCACAAAACAGAGTATACTAGAATTTAAACCAGAAAACTAAATCATATTTTATCAATTTCGATAAAAATTTGAAATTAATATTGCTCTAATTTAAATCTATTTAGATGAATCTATGAAAATAATTGGAATTTTATGTAATTGAAATAAAATATTGTGTCCGAGCAATAATATAATATAATACTGCAGTTTTGAAATAATTTAATTTATTATTCAACATAAATAATTACAAAGTCTATAAATTCAAAAATAAAAAGACTTGTTTAGTTGTTCTTTTTTTAAACTAACTTTTTAGTTTTAATTGTTCTTTTTCCTCTATAATTACCCAAGTAGAAATAAAAACAATATCAATAGCCAATTGTACAAAATAAGCTATTCTCTGAATCTGGAATATTTCTAGATTTAATAATTCAGCAAGAAAATTTTTTTTTGCTATCAACAGCAACAAAGAAGTCAAAAAATACATAATACAGATGAAGCTTCCATGAAGTTTATATATAGTATTTCCCAAATATAAAATTGAAAATTTTTAATAACAATTTTTTATCATCTGCACAATAGAATCACTAGTATTTTTAGTCTGTATAATAACTTTATGTGAAAAACTTAAAAATTAATGTGTGTGCTTGATATTATCAAATAATAAAGTTAAAAAAGTATTGTTAAAAATACTAAAAAGGAAAAACTGGTAAAAGCATATAACCTATTGTAATATAATATATGCGCAGATTAATTTTAAATATTTAAAAATAACAAAAAACGTCCCTTGGCTCGTAATCAATAGAAATTCCTCAAGGAAATCTGAATTTATTCAATTTTTTTAGTAAAACATGTAAGAGAATACTTTTTACAGTTAATAATTAAATCAAGGAATTGATTACCATTAACAAGACAACACATACCTTGAGAAACACATACCTTCGCTTTATTCACAATTTGACTGGTTTTCTTCTCCAAAACTTTTTGAAAAGGAGAATTTTCAACCTGAAAGTAATAAAAAATAATTATGAATTTAAAGGAAAAGCACATATAAAAGCTTTAAATAAAATAAATATAAAAATGGCACTTTTATGCTGACATAATTGCCACATTCATATAGTATGTCAATTGCACTGTTTTATCAATTACATATAAAATATGATGCCTGAAATATTAAAAATATATCA
Source organism: Caerostris extrusa (assembly GCA_021605095.1). NCBI lineage: Eukaryota > Metazoa > Arthropoda > Arachnida > Araneae > Araneidae > Caerostris > Caerostris extrusa. The sequence continues at coordinate 1,700 of BPLR01010238.1, read as the reverse complement.
TATTATAACAATCCTTTACTTTGATTGTTAATTAAAAGGTGGAGGAGTATTTCTTTTGTAAAAGTTAATATTTTTTTTTATCATGAATGGCCAATTTAAATTTTATTAGATATAAAGTTTTATACTTTATTTTTAAAAATTTAACAAAATATATGTTTAAGCATTTAATTTTTTGAGAACTTTCAATCCTTTATTTGATTTTTATTCATTTTTATATGCTTTTAAAGTTCAGTAAACATTATGATTTACGTTCACTAATATTTATATTTAGCAACAAATGGTGTCTTGTTAATTATAAAATACTAAGAACAATACAAAAATTTTAAAGAAGTCTCCCTATGAAGTAGTTTACTGAACTTTTAAAAAACATCCCATGAAATGAATAAAAAGCCAAATAAATGTTTGAAAACTCTGAAAAATTAAATTCTTAAATACTAACCTTCAGTCCTTTATACATTTTATAAGTTTATATCCAATAAAATTTGAATTCCTTATTAATGATAAAAAATATTAATATAAACTAAATAAATATCTCTAAAACAGCTTTAATTAAGCAGCCACTTGAAAATGAATTTTGAGATATGATAAATTTTAAAATATTTCAAGAATCTATGATTAGATAACAAAAATATGTTTAATTTACAGCAAGAAATTACACAGGATATTTTGTCTTTTATATAATTACATCTTGCAGATCATATCTCTTGAGAATAAGACTTAGTAAGATACAATAAAACTCATTATTGAAGATAATTGAACAAAAACCAAAAAAGTTTAGAGGTAAGTGATGTTTCTGAAAAATGTGAATCCAAGAAAAATAAAAATCTAAATTATTATTTAAAATAAATTAATCACCTTACAAATGCAAGAAACTTTCATATCAAAATTTTTATTTAAAATAAATGTTGATTTTCATGCAATTTTATTTCTATGTATTTTAAAACTAACATATAATTGTTTTTGTGTTGTTAATTTCATGATCAACCAATATTAAGTCATATGCTTAAATTCAATTTCTTCAAAATAGTGTCCAAGGATTACTTTATATTTATAAAAGCTAATTTAATCATCCCTTAACAGAATTTTCTGTCAGAATTTAGTAGTGTTCCTTGTAGTATTTGGACAATTGGTTCTTCACGAAGTTCTAGAATCATCATATTTTGATATATTGTCCCTAATGAATTTTATAATTTTTGTATTATTCTATCCAATTGCTTCATAACTTTCTTGGGTTCAATGATTGATATACTCCATTTGTCCAGCAAAAGTATGTTCACACATGATAAATAGAAAAAATTTCATATTTTTAATTTTACAATTTAAATCAACATTAAATTAATGTTCTTTTAATTTTGTTTGAGCTAAGCAATTTTTTTTTAATGTTATATTTAGAAAAATTTAAAAAAATCTGTTATTTTCTATAATAAATACATTACTTATATCAAAATGAAACATTCAAAGCTATTAACTTAATGATGTGATTAAATGGTAGTTTGTATTACATAATATATGAAATCAAATAAAGTCAATGATATTTTTATTGGTTTCAAATACATAGTTTTAAATCCTAACATTTTAAAGTTTTGTGACAAAAATAATCCAAACCTATCTTTAAATTAAATACATGTTTTAAATAAAAAAAAAAATTAAGAAAAATAGAATGAAAATTATAATTTAAAGCAACAGAAAATATTGACCTA
>BPLR01010237.1:0-31079 GCA_021605095.1 Caerostris extrusa | reverse complement strand
ATTTGAGACGCTCTTTTTGCCTATTAAAATTCTAATTTTATTAAATGAACTATCACGATGTGCACCTTTATGTTTATAAATGCTGTAAACATTTTATTATCGAATCATTTTATTTTATTTTTATTATTATTTCTATTTTTGTTTATAAGTGCTTTTAATTTTAATTTTAAAAATTTTTCATTTTACGCAAATTATTATGTAACCCTCACATTTCACATATGCTCTTGTGGCGGTTTTGTAAAGGTTGCGTAATGTTATTAAAATCCAGACGGCAAAATAAAAGACGATAATCAATTTTCACATTTACAAAATCTTTTATTTAATTTTTAACGCCAACTACGTTCTGTTTTCATTCTAGCGGAAAATTCCCTTTTTAACAGTGAAAGTTGTTATTCAATTTTTACTCCATTTTCCATCAATAGGTGCCGCTACATTACTCCCCTACCAGTAACAAAGTTACGTTACTTTGAAAATGGTAGAAGAATTAATATATCTATACAAATAATAGCGAACAAATACACATTGATGCAAATTTAAATTGCACAAAATAAGTACAAATACAATTACATATAAACATTTACATACAATAAATCAAGTTAATTTTTAAAATGGACATAGACGAATTATAATTTTGAAGAAAAGTCAATAATGTCATTGAAACGTACAGGAAGTTCTACTTGTCTTCCACAACGTGTTGTTGTGCAACTTGCTGACTTGGTATAAATGTTTGCTCACTCGGCACAGCTGTATGATCATTTGATGACGTTGAATTCAGAAGTTCATTAGGTTGTAACACATATGCCGGTTTTTGTCTATCCACTGAAATATTAACTTGTTTATTTTTAATTGATAGCAGAAAGTGTTTCGGGGATCTTTGCAATACCAAATAGGGTCCTTCATATGAGGGTTCTAAAGGTGTTTTAACTCTGTCAATTCGCAGAAATACATGTGAGCATGTGTTCAAATCTGGAATGGTGTGTCTGGATCTAGTGTATTTGGAATGAAGATGGTTTTAAGTCGGCCATCTGTTTTCGGAAATTGCTTACAAAATTATCATCAGATATTGTCAATCTGGATTCTTCAAAGAATTCTCCTGGTAATTTAATAGTTTTGCCATAAACCATTTCAGCTATTGTATACTTACAGTCCTCATGTAGAGCAGCTCGCAAACCCATAAGAACCGTTGGTAATGTGTCCGTCCAACGAACATTGTTATGACATCTAATAGCTTTTTTCAAGGTACGGGAGTGATGTAGCGACACCTATTGATGGAAAATGGAGGAAAAATTGAATAACTTCTACTTTCACTGTTAAAAGGAAAATTCCCTTTATAAAAGATTTCAAAATTATAACTGTAGAAGTTATTCGATTTTTACTCCATTTTCCATCAATAGGTGTCGCTACACTCTACGTACCATAATTCAATAGAATTACTCAATATGAAACTTCGAAATTAGACTGGAGTATCCTTGGCGCCATCTCGTGTTAATTCCTCAATCATTACGGCCACACCATCATTTATTTATTTTTAGTATTTTGTAACTTTTTTTGAGTTACCATCTATCTAATTTTGAAACATTATCTTGAAATTTTTATTTACTAACATTAAAGCAGTCAACTCTAAATCGTAATTATATCTATGTATTAAGATGATGAGGTTAATTAGTTATATCCCCCTATTGATACTCCATGATTGGTACGCCAGTTGCCAGAGGATTAGATTACACGACCTACACGTTAAAACAAGAGAGGCCCATCAAGGTTGTTCCATCTAGCACCAACTGTGAAGACATTTATGAGGAATTCTCCCAGCACGGATTTAAAGTGCATAAAATTTCTAGACTCTCGAAGTTCAAAACTCGCGAGCCGGTGCTAATTTTTATGCCCAGCTAAAAAAAAATGCACTGGTAGAAGATATCAGTAAATGCTATAAAGCAGAACTTAAAAAATTTTTGACAGGCTTAAATATTTTTTTTTTTTTTTTTGATAGAAATCATATTTGATAAAAAAAAAAATTAAAAAATGGAACACAATGCAGATCCAACTTACCATAGTAGGTACTAGAAAAATAATTTATTCAATGTTTTCCAATTTATTGCAAACTAGGAGATAACTTTTAATAGATGCCAATAAATGATTTTTAGTCAATAATGCACTAGCCTGTTTTGCAGGATCTCTTTGTAGATTGCAATTTTTTTATTACTTACTATAACACTAGAGTTTCAACTTTGCAAGTAACTCATGTCCTGCAAACCAGCAATGTATCCTACTAAAATTCATTATGAAATTGCCTAGAACATGTTCAGTTTTAATATTGAGATCAACAAAGGAACTATGGTTGTTGCTAAATTATTATTTAGCAACAACCATACATTAAGATATTAAATTGTATTGAATCAACAAGCATTTGAGAGTAAATGTTTAAGCAATGAATATTAAAAAATCAATAAATAGCAACCATTTTCTAATCACTTTTGCATTTAGCTACTACAAAAAGGGACCCAAATGCTGGAATAATTATTGAATCAATATAATATTACATCTTATTCTTTATATATTTTTTTTTATTATATTTTTCACATTATTTTATTGAAATATATGTACAATATAAAGAATGATAATTCTCTATATTTTTTTTTTTTGCAAGTGCAACCCACAATCTTCTGTAGTTGATTTCAGTTACCATTGAAGGTGTATTTGAACTCACTGTATTGAAAGGAATATTGATTTTTACTTTACAAATGTATATTAATGAATATGAATAATTTGTGCTTTAATGAAGAAAATGACTTCAAAAAAAAATTTTTTTAATAATCATTAATTCATTTCGATATACTAGCCAGTTACACCCAACAATGTTCTCCAATTGTTAAGGTACATGTTTTTTGATACTCACCATTAAAACAATGACAAAAAAAAAAAAGTATGATTTATTTCAAAAATAAATACTAATAGTATTATATACTGCAAATATAATCATTAATTACTTTTTATAGTAAATATAGTTATCAATTATAGCAAATATATTTAAGTATAGTAATTTGTATTAATACTGGTTGATCTTCAATTGTTGATACAAAGATATTGTTCGTAATGTCTAAGAGAAATTGTTTAGATGATTTTTTTTTAAATGGCTAGATATAGGATTATGACAAGCCGATAATGCTAGACATCTTAATTGTGTTACAACTTAACGGACAACAAAGTCAATTCTGCCAATGCATTACAGCTAAGGTTGGAAACATTTCATATTAAAACCTAATCATTTAATTTTTTTCACAAAAATAGTTAATTTTTTTTTTTCCTTGCGCAATAGAATACTGTACAAATTGTAATTATTTGTAAATCTTGCTAATTCAATAAGTAACTGTTTAATATACAATGTCTTTATAATATTTATTTGTCAAGCACACACTAGTATTTTTCAATAGATCAAGTAAATATATACAACAAGCTTTTTTAAAGCATTTTCAATTACATTTTAAAACTCCATGTTTTAAATAAATTCATGAATAAATTATGAAAAATTCATTCATTTTTTCTCGATTTCAATAGTTTGTCAACCTTTGTTTTTGTTCACATTGAATTTTGAGAATTTCCAATATGAACACATTTTAAAACAAATGAAATATTTTACTACAAAAGCATTTTTTTTTTTTTTTTTTGTTTATTTGTTGAGAATACAAAATAATGCAATTTTGTATGTATTGTAATAGATATTATACATTCCTATCAATGTCAGATTTCATTAGTTTACATAGATCTATTTTCATTTAATATATGACAGCGATTTCTGTATCACTTACATTAGAGAAATTGAAAGAAAAATATTCAGGCAAAGCTAATCATGAGTAAGCTATTTGTAGATTAAAGCAATTTTTAATACATGTGATTAAGTTTATGTTTACATAAAGATATTGAAAACATTATGCATTAAACAACATTTACCAATTCATTATTTACTTCAACAATTCATCAATTCAAATTAATATTAAAGCGATGCAGATAAGAAATTTTGTTTGAATTATTTATCTAATGTAATTAATGTTACAAACTATATGATAAATAATTATTAAAAGTTCTTTGAAATGTTTTTTTTTTATGTTATATAAAAATTATTTTAAATCTAATTTAATTTCAAGTTTTTTAAATATAATTTTGTAGTTCAAAAAATTATGATTCAGTACAATAAAATTATTTGAAGTCTATTTTAATTTCATTTTTATATTAATTTCATCTACTTAAGTACAGAATGTGTGTAAACATATTAAATATGCTTGTTTTAATTGTTACAGATTTTATCTGCTAGAAATTAATCTTTTAAACTATTATCCCGATTAAAATTATATTGGCACTGCCATGGTACAGATAACGGCGAATTTATATAATATCCTAATATTTTTAAGGAAGTTGTGATTTTTATAATTATTCATTTGTTTACCTGCAGTAGATCACAAAAATATTACTGCAAATGTATTAGAATAAAAACGAACCAAGTTGAAGTTTCTGGAAACAACCTATAGCTAATTACATGAGGCAACTAAGAATATAAAACTTTTCTACGAAGTGTCAAAATCATTTCCAAAAACCTATAAATACAAGTCATATCTATAGTTGTCTGTGATAATATCATTCATCTACATTTCTACTTGTATGAATGACCGATGCAGTTTTTGGCTAATTACTTACTGAACAATGATCTATGAGTTTTTAGGTAGCTTGGAATTAACACAGAATAGAAAAATGGAGAGAATATGTATAATATAACCCAATGATTTACCTTTTCAGAAAAAAAATTAATAACTATAAATTACACGTAAGATTTAATAGATAAAAACCTTTTAACCTGAAAGAGGTTTCATAAATCACAAATGGCTATTAAGATATTTTTGGACGAGCAATTTTGTTTATTCTAATAAGACAAAGCATATCAAATTGTATGAAATCATATTTAATAGCAAATCTCTCTATCCAATTGTTATTTTTAAGCTATTTTTCAAAAAGTTTCCAAATGCTGTAAGAAAACCAATTAATTCCTCAGTCTCCTTACCATACAGACAATGTGATCACATATGAAAAAGCATACTATAGTGAGCTCTTGTATATATTTAACTCAGAATATATCAAAGTCTGCTTTTATGGTCACTATATATTTCCACTAACTACATGTATGACAGATTGAATTAATATAATTAATTTAAAATGTAACATATCCTTTAATTGTATTGTAATAATACAAAGAACCATCAAAGGCATGAGATGCGATCTAAAATTCTAACAATGATAATGATTACATTTGATTTTTAAAGTGCCACTTACCTGCTTGAAATACACTCAGTAATAAATAATCTTTATCTATAATTTGTCAATATAAATATTATTTAGTAATTTTTAGGACAAGATGACGAGTATTTTCACTGGCATAGAAAAACTGGTTAATCTTGATATACAAAGTTTAAGGTTTTACCGGGAAGTTATTTTTTTGCTATATAAAATTGTTAAGATATGTATATAGATAAACAGTTTTTTTTTTTATTACATTTACATAGCCATTACTTCTGGAGGTTGCACTATAAACTGTTAATGATACAATATCCATTGGCCAAGGTACTTAATACTAATTTAACTCATTGATCAAATGCTATTTGGGGAAAAATTCTATTTAATCACATTGAAATTGTGATTTTTTATACTGTTATTATTTAAGCCTAAATTTTCTAGAAACCTTGCATTGATACTAGATTAAATATGCAATTAATTGGCAGTAAAATTTACTTGATTCTTACAAATAATAGCAATTTACCTATATAATAACAAATTCTTATAAGTAATAGCAAAGGTTCTCCAATCCTGTCGAAGGAATAATTACCCAAAAGAGTTTCTTCATAATCTTTTCAGATACCAAACCCTGTAATTTTAAAATTTTAAGTTTTTTAGAGAAGTATAAAAACAAATAACCTTTCACACAAAATGAATATTTTTTCCATATAAATTTTTTTTTTTTTACAATAAATTACAGGAATTAATAAAATATTCATTTTTTTTTAAACTTGAATTTTATTTTATTAATTGTTTAATAAGGTAACTTACAGCATCTTCAATGAGCATAATAACAGACATGTTGAATTTTTTTAATAAAGTTCAATTTTAGTAAATAAGTAACTAATGGTTTTAGTTATTTTTTGTATACTTAAAATAATGCAATAAGATATAATATTCTTGTTATTTTTTAAATATTTAAAAAAACTTTCATTTCATTCAAACATAAACAGTAACTTTAAATACCTGAATTTATAAATTAATTGATTTAAAACACTTTTCAGATAGAATATCAATTGGGTTCTTAATATATGGATAATTAAACTTTTAGATAGAAATTTTACATAATAAACTGGAAAAAAAAAAAAAAATGCTATCAATAAAATGTAATGTTTTTTTCAAATATAATTTTAAAAAAATATTTAAAGATAGAGTAGATGCTAAAATATTTAACTGATATAGTCATATTTTGTTTCTATATTTTCTTCCATATATGAAAGAAAACATGATAATTGCACAAATATGAACGAAGTCAAAATAACGAACAAATGGGAACCTCATTTTGTTTAATTGTTTATACTATAAACTTTATATTAACAAAGATATTGTAATTTTCTGTTTAATTTTTATGTGTGATTTTCAAATAAATTTTTTATTTATAAAATTAATACAATTCATTAATTACAAGTATATATAAAAAAGTTTTAATCTGTTCTTTTTTATTTAATGCAATTAAATCTTTTTTGTCTCTGAATAAAATAAATAATAATAAAATCAATTAATATTCAATTTATCATCAACATTCAAATTTTTTAATTATAATATATTTTATTACTTATATCTTTAACTAGACTTTAAATTGTATATTAAATTATCTATCATAAAAGTGCCATCTGTCAATAGACAATGTTTTTAAATTTTCAAATTATTGTAAAAAAAAAATAACTAATAAAAACTTCTTACTGTATAATTGACAGCTTTATTTCTAAAACTCTAAAACATGTGTCAGTCATAAATCTAAAATAATTTAAATTACAATATTTAATAAAATCAATATTTGTAATCAAATTTCTAAACTTGGTTTAGAGTCACATTTTTTTTCCTACACGATTAAAAATATAATAATATATATGTATTTTTATTGACACCAGCTCTGTAAATTTAGAATAATAATAATAATTGTTGCATATTGTTTTTGTGTCCAACAGTGTTTTCTCTAAACTTTAAATTCCAAAATACAGGTTTTTGCTTTTTAATTCACAATTTTTATTTTGTTTCTTGCTTATAAAGTTTTCAGTATCTCAAAATTAGTATCTCAAAATTAGGATTGAACAAGTTCATCTACAATTAAAAAAAAAAAAAAAAAAAAAAAGTAATAACTTTGGTCCAGAAAAGGAAAGAGAAACAGGTATGTGTTCTAAAGTAAATCCAGTAGGATAAATAGTGTAAAATAGTTGAATCACTAAATATCCCTGGTTTCTTTTAAATGGTTTAAAAAAAAAAAAAAAAATTAACATAAAAAATTTTCCATGTTAAACATCTGGCTACAAAGTATATAAAAAGCTTTACAATGTTTTAAGCAAAAAGCTTTACAAGTATAAAAAAAAAAAGCTTTTATGCATTTTAATAAAAACAGTTTTTAATACAGAAAAATTAAAAAAGGTATATTCTGATAAAAATATAAATGATACTTAAATAATTTAGTTTACAATATCATTTCCTTTTTAAAACTTAATCTTAACACATTTATCAAATAATCAACTAAAAATTTATTTACATTATATGATCAAAAATAATTTTTTTAATGGTGGAGCATAAATTATGATTTTCAACTTATAAAATGCAACATGCTGTAGATGGGAAAATTTAGATTTATTGCTTCATATTTAAAAAGTCTCAAACTTAAATAGTAATTTAGCAACTAAAAGAATCTATATGCTATACTGATTTATTTTTATAATAAATACAAGTAAAAATGTTCTTATTTAGTTTTAAATTTTATATAATTTTTCTATAAGTACAAAGAAAATTAATATAAGTACAATACTTATAATAATTAGTACTTTAATATACAATTTTCCTATAAGTACAATACAAGTTACTTGTATTGTACTTTGAAGATAATTAATTACCATTTTAAAAATTCTACAAATGAAAAACAAAAATTAAAATTGAAAGAATTTAAAAATATTTTTGTGAATTTTCTGTTTAATTAATTTTAGAGTAAACAAAACTGTATTTCCACCACAGATTGTGCGGAAATTGGCAAATAGTCAAGTCGGTCGGATTAAAAAAAAAAAATGGCATTATAGGTTGGTGCATGCAATCTGTGGTTGGAATAGAATTATAACTACTTGTCACTTTTAAATCAAAGTATTACTCATCATCAAAACCCAACAAATATATTTTTTTTTTTTTTTTTTTGCGGAGACATTTAAATTATGGATATGATTTTCGAATATCTTGCAAAAAGAAGTTAAAAAAACAGTACATACTAAGATTCTCATTTCTGTTACTGATAATTTAAAAAATGAATATTTAATTTTTATGAGATTCTAATATAATATATCATATAAATACCAGTAAAAATTTAAAAAATGACTATGCAGATGATTTTATCTGGATTAAAAAATAAATGCAAAGAACTATTGCAAAATTTCTTAGAAATTTAAAATAATTATTAATTTATTTATAATTTAAATCATCCACTTGATATGATATGCAATATAAAAATTATTTTATTTCTATAATGATACATTAACCATATACTGCACTAAACAAAAGATAAACATAGATATATCAGACGTAAATTTTAAATGTTTATATGTTTGAAATATATAATTATAATTTTTGGTTTTGGATAAAGGCTTGATCATATTTTCTATCAAATTAAATTTAATATATTCAATACATTGAAAATTAAAAAAATTCAATTCAGATCAATTATTATTCGGTTATTTTATTTAAGAATTGATTCGATCTAAATATACATTTAAAAAGAAATAGTAAATTATGAGAATTTCTCCTGATTTCCTTTTTAGTGTTTACTTTTTTAGAATAGTGTAATTCTAATTTTGCTAACAATTGAATGTAGCCCCTCTTGATCTTGAGGCCCCATAGGCTTTTAAACCTATAACCTAAATTTTCAAGAAAACCAATACACTGGGCCAGACGAATAACAGTATACTTTATTTATACATAACAAAATTAAGAAGCACTTTCAAAGAAGATTAGTAACACCTTCTCTCGATAGATGCCACTGTTTGCAACTGGGTTGCTGCAACACCTAGATATAGGAAGCGTTGGTTGTGGTGAGGAGAGGCCACCTGACAAAGATCCTGCGAATATTAATAGCAAACGCCCAATTTCCCTACTCTCCTGTATTAGCAAAATTGCTCAAAATTCTATTCTTAATTACTTTAATAAATGGATGAAAACAAACAAATTTATAATTCTTCAACAATTCGGGGATTCAACCAAAAACTCTCTACTACACTTTAAATTTTAAAAAATTGCTTTTCAGGGATTTATAATTAAATTCGACACGGCCGCGATTTTCCTTGATGTAGCCAAAGCATTTGACAGAGTATGGATTGATGGATTCATCCATAAGATTATCACTTTTAATTTTCCTCCGTTTATTATCAAAACTATTCACTCCCGTCCAGGGCCGGATTTAGATGAAAAGAGGCCCTAGGCTATTCCACTTATGAGGCCCTTTCACCTCCCATTTTTAAGTTTGTAAATTACATGAGAGATAATAAAATACGTCATTACTGTGATCAATATGTTAAATGAAATATCAATCAATATGTTAAATGAACAATATCAATTATTAATGTTAAATGAAACGTGTTGTGATTGGTACTAATCTTTATAAAAAATGTGGCACGTATAATAAATTTAAAAAAATCGAGAACAGATTTTTCTCAACACCCTATATAGTACTTGTAACAATAACTAATCAAACATAAAAAAACATTAGTAAACTTTTACAACAATTTTGTTTTTTTATAAATGTTGTGTTTTAACATTTAAAAAAAAAAAATTCAAATAATAAAAATTTTTGACTACGAAAATAAAATATGCAATAAAAATTTATCCTATTTTCTAACAAATTAAATTAAATATATTCAATACATTTTAAAGCAAATTGAATTCAGATTTTATTTCATAATAATATCAATAGGTTTGTTCGTTTGTCTGTTCCAATCTACACCAATCTTCAAGAACAAACCAGAGCTTAGTAGCATAAGGTGCGTCAATATTTGCCATAGCAATCAGTGAGCTATGAACTATACTTTGGTGCAATCTAGTATATACAAACGAACAGACCCAATGAGCCGAATGCGTTGATTTTAACCGATACATTTTTATTTTGTTTATTAGTCATATGTGTAGAATTTCTCCTTAGTTTCGATTCAGTGTTTTAGTGTTTTTAGAATAGTGTAATTCTAATTTTGCTAACAATTTGAATGTAGGCCCCTCTTGATCTTGAGGCCCTAGGCTGAAGCCTAGTTAGGCAAGGAAAATCCGGCCCTGCTCCTCTCTTACTAACAGAAAATTTGTTGTTATGGTTAATAAAGCCGACTTTAAAGTTAGAGTTATTAATGACGGAGGACAGAGATCTCTTTTAGGGCATATTCTTTACAATATCTTTATAAATGATGTTCCAAAATCTCCTGATGTCGAAATTACTCTCTATACTAACGATACTGCACTCCTTTGCCCAAAATAAAAATTCTTATTATAAATAATCATTTATTGCAAAATTGCATCTCTTTTCTTCTCTTTATTTTTAATGTATTATAAAAAGAAACAAATCATTCTTGTCTTAGTAAATAAATTTTACTTTGATTTTTTTTTTTTTGTTAGAAAATGTGTGTTTGTTTACTCCGTTATTAAATTTCTGCTTGCTTTTTTTTTTTAATCATATACATTAAAAATGTTTTCCACAAATCTGATTTGTTATTTTATTTTACAATAATCATTTCAATATAATAATCAGCATTAATACTTTTTTCCTCTGCAAATTACTTTTAACACGTTTGTTTTAATTAACATATTTGAGTTATTTTAGTCTGCTACATTTTTAGAAAGTATATTTACGTTTAAAATATAAATGTGTATTTATGTCGGTTAAATCGAACACTTTGCAAATTATCTACCACTATTTTATTAAATTAGACGTTTATGAATTCTTCGAAAGCAATCGATCGGTGAGGTGGAAGAACACTGATGTACTGTTCTCTAAAAGGCACTACGTCAATGTAACATGTGGCAGATACTGATGCAAATATCTAACAAGTGGGCTGGACAGTTCGTAGGCTGACATATAGATGGCGCTACTATTATTAATTCCATATGAATTTTAGTTAGCCCTAACCTTCAAAAGAAACGTGTATAAATTTGACAGCTGTTGCACTATTAGTATGTGAGTTATAGCATTTTTAGTGAAGCAACTTTTGTTAGTTTGAAAAAATTGGATAAAAATTAATTTCGTGTGTTTAATAAAGCATTGCTTTTTGGCGAAAAAAAAAAATACTATTGAAGCCAAGGCTTGGCTTGATAAACATTATTTGGACTTTGCACCAGGAAAACCAATCGTAGAGAAGTGGTTTGCTAAATTTAAACGAGGCGAAATGAGCACCGAGGACGATGCGCGCAGCGGACGCCCCAAAGAGGCTGTTACCGACGAAAACATCAAAAAGTCCACAAAACAATTTCTGATAACCGTAAAGTGAAGTTGATTGAGATAGCTGAGACCCTAAAGATATCAAAGGAACAAACATATACATATTGGACATATCGTGAATGAATATGTGGATATGCGAAAGCTCTGTTCAAAGTGGGTGCCGCGCAGAACTCACAATCGACCCAAAACAACAACGAATTGATGATTCTAAGCAGTGTTTGGAGCTGTTCAATCGTAATAAACCCGATTTTTGCGTCGATGTATGACAATGGATGAAACATGGCTCCATCATTTCACACCGGAGTCCAATCGACAGTCAGTCGTGTGGACTGCACGTGATGAACACTAAAAATGCTATAACTTCACTAAAAATGCTATAACTCACATACCAATAGTGCAACAACTGTCAAATTTATACACGTGTCTTTTGATGGTTAGGGCTAATTAAAAATCACATGGATTTAATACTAGTAGCGCCATCTATGGGTCAGCCTATGAACTTTTCAGCCCACTTGTTATATTAAATGCGATGTATGAAATAACATTTCATTTTTTGTAAAATAGATGTTGTTAAGTCTGTTACTGAGAAAGCCCTTTTGAATGAAAAAAAATTAAAAAAATTTTTTATTGCAATTAAAACTCCTCTTCAATGCCATTTCCTTCCTTATGATGTCGTTCTTTTTCAATCCATCTGACTCTTGCCAATTTTTCACGCCATCGGTGGTTGGATTATAAGTTCGGATTTATTGATGACACCATATATCAGTAAATGTATATTGACATTTTAAACCCAAATTTTAAATAATCAATCTAAAATTTCTGTCTATAGACTTTATTTAAGTTGTATCAGAATAATAGTCAGGGATATTGTCTTGAATGCTTGATTGTGATTGTCTTACAAATGTATAGAAATCATTAAAATGTCTCCTGAAACCCAATATAACATGCTTGATCAGAATGTTTAACCTCACAATTGAATCCAGAAAACCTCACAATTTCTCAAAATAGCAATTAAATTTGTTATGCAAGAAAAATTAAATTCTGACCCAGAATTTAATATAAAGTAGTTCGAATCTGTATTAATACCATTAAAGGTGTTCTTAAAGTTCGTCTGTATTCGTTCATAAAAAAGCATCTGAAAGATTTTAATTGAATTTTATTCTTATCCGAAAACTTTGCTATTTCTTTTGCATTTTTTTTTATTCTTTTGTAACTTTCAGTTAAGTTAATGATAATCCTTGAATGTTTTCTAATTTATCGAAAACTTTGAGACATTCAAACTTCAAATAGTTCTTTATCATTCTTGCAAAAGTATCCCAACTCTGTTGCCCATCTGACACATATTTGTTGAAAGAATTCTTTTCGTGTATTATTGGATTGCTAAAATGAGGTTATATTTTTAAATTGCGTCTAATTAAGTAATTATTTTTATTGCTATATAGCGCATTATAATATCAAATCTATTTAGTTCAACAAAAATTTAAGAAGATCAAAAGTTTCCGTCATAAATATGAAAAACCGATGAAGAGAAACCATTTAGCAATCTCTTTAGACTTAGTTTTTGCAAAAATGATACCTAGTATTAAAATGTGTATTAAGAGATAGTAATATAATGCAGAAAATTTTCCTTTTTCATTGTGCAGGTATATATAATAATTATGTATACATACATTATATGTTACTCATAATATGGTAGGAATTTTATTATTTATAACATTTCTGTAATATTCTTTTTTAATATTTCTGTGAAAGCAGACTTTATTTCCTATCTTCATTGATATGTCTATTTATTATGGCATAAATTATTTCATGCTTTATCATTACAAGTTTCATTTGCAGTCGCATTACTTGCGTTTGGCCCATGCCTTGAATATACTTACAGCTTAATGAGTCTTCCTTTCAGTTTTCCTATTGTTAGAAAAATGGAGAGATCCTAAGACTGTCCACTGGAATGAAAAAAAAAAAAAAAAATCCCTGAAGGCAGTAAATTATTTTCAACACCTCTTCTTTAAAATAATTTCGATATAAAACGTCATGTACAACTGTGCCCTAAAAAGTAAGACCAATTTTTTTAAACTCTTTATTTATTCTTTCAAATTTATTTCATCGCCTTCAAAGACGATCCCCTCCGAATCCAATGCACTTATGCCAACGGTTTTTTCCAATCCTCAATGCATGCTAAAAAGTCATCGGCTGGGATGGCCTTGAAAGTGCGCACCGATTCACGTTGAATCTCTTCAATCGACCTAAAACGTGGTCCCCAGAGTGGACTTTTGAGTTTAGGGAATAGCCAGAAGTCACACGGTGTGAATACGGTGATTGTGGAACGATATGGGTTTCATTTTTGGCAAAAAGCCACGATGAATCAATGCAGTGTGACTTGAAGCATTCAGTGTTTTCGGTACCAATCGAGAATTGACGCGTTTCAGGCCCAAAATGGAATTGACCGATCCTTTTTAATTTCCAACATCATTAGCAAGGTTATTAATTGTAAATCGATTATTTTCAATCACCAAATCTTTAATTTTTTGGACGTGAGCTTTGTCGGTTTTGGTTAGTGGTCGACCAGAGGGCTCTTCGTCTTCAACGCGTTCTCTGCCTTCTTTGAACTTTTATACCACTTGTAAACATTTCTTCCCGATATAGGAATGCTCATCGGATGCCTTCTGCAACATTCTTTACGTTTCAGCAAACAAAATTTTATACAAGTTCTTTGCTCAATCAAAATTTCAAAATGAAAATTACAAAAGATAACAAAATGCAGTTCAAAGTGACAGCAAATACAACAGTTCAAAGTGTAAACTACAAATTGATCTTCATTTACATTCGCACCAGCAGATGGCGGAATTATTCTAGGTTCCAGTACAACAAAACCCAACCGAAGCCGGGAAAAAAGAAGGGTTTTTTTTTTGTTACTTATTTCCGCAATGTTCCTCGTTTGTTCTTTTACAATCTTAACTTTTTTTTTTGCCATAATCTTTTTTGTATTTTTGTGGTAAGAATGCAAATTTTTTTCTGCTAAGAACACAACCTTTTTTTTTTCCCCCTATAAAGAAATCCGAAGCACCTTAAAATGATTAAGATGAAAAGAAAAAAAATGACAATGATTAAGTTGAAGTTTGAATGCATAAAGAATCGAATTCAATTTATGTCATTCTTTCTTTGTCTTTTTTTTTCTTTCTATTTCATTATTTGTCTTGAATTAATTGATATTTTATTTAATTCAAATGTTGATTATGACTGCTAATAGTATTTATTATGATATATGTGTTAATTTATTTTATTCAGTAAAATAATTTTGATGTTATAAGAAAAACGTTTTTCTTTTTTTTCATTTTTCCAAAACCTTGAGAGCATGAGAAACAAACATGAGAAATGAAAGAAGAATCTGTGTGTTTGCAGATATATAAATCCATTAACTTAAATAAAAAATATTTTATTACAATAACATTTATTGAATTATTATTAATCAGTTTCACCATTTTGTTTAAGATAAAAGAAATGAATGTTAATCATCATAATTTTTTTTACAAATGGAACTGAAAACAATGATTCTGTGAATCAACATAACTAAGGTATGATTCCTATTAAATTTTTATCAATTGTACCTTCAATAAAAACAATTATTTTAAATTTTACAATTTAACATACAAATATATAATTTATTTTATAGTATTATTGACCATTTTTTTGTATAATATATTATACATTTTTTTTTTCCATTAAATGTATTCTATATGTATTTTGTAAATAAAAGTATTTTTTATTGAAGCATTTTCAATTGATATAAATTCATAAGCTACATTAATAAAAATATATTCATCATCTAAAAAAAAAGATTTAGCTTTAAATACATAACTTTCAAGACAATAATTTTCGTTTTTCCCTATTTAACACGTTACTCTCCGAACACGTTAGACTGGGACCTACGGTTTAAAGCGAATTCCGAACCACTACAAACATCTATGGCACCGGCGGGACTCGAACCCAAAACCTGTGGTACCAAGCGCCAGCCACTTTGCCATTCAGGCAGCTACTTATTTAGGAAATGATTGAATATGGTAGCAAATTTTTATTAGCACACAAAAGCCTTTATATACATCAATATTATTATAATATTTTCGGAAAAAAAAAACTAATTAAATAAATTTCATTTATTATAAAAGATTTAGCACATCTGTTTATAGAAATTTTAGACTGTTAAAAAGATCGAAACAATAATTAAAACCAATTAGTATTTTAACAAAGATTAGGGGGAAAAAACATTATATAAATTGCTATCTCAATAATTCATAAATTAACTAATACTTAAAGCAACAAAAACTACAAATCAAAAGTAAAATAACTAATCATTCCCTAAATTCCAAAAAAAAAAAAAAAAAAAAAAAAAAAAAAATTGAATCACACCAAACTATAAGCAACAAAACTATTTAGCAAAAAAAAAAAAGTAAATAAAGGTAGTTTACTAGTATCAAAAGCCTTGAATTACGGAAAGAATGAAGAATCATGGGTAAAAGTGAACACGTTACCCATTCTTGGCAATGTGGCTCGTCCATATGTCTGTGTCATGGCTGTAATTTTGCCACAATTAGTTTTCTATTTCTGTAGAATGTAAAAAATATTTCCATCACTTATTGTTGAAGAACAAATATTTCGAAAAGTTTTTTAATTTGACTAATTGCCAAAAACTAAGAAAATCGTGTAAAAGGAATCCACAAACACTAAAGCGATAATGTAAGAAACAAAACATTGAGATTTCGATGAATGAGCAGAACATGGAAAATGTCCAAGCCTTTTCCCTAAACGAAATATCCCATATATGTATTAGATTCATATAAAAAAATTAAAGAATACATCCGGTATTTTGAATCAGTTAATCTCCCAATGATATACGTTCCATGTAGGGATTGAATACCGGGATACCGAATACCGGTATTTAGAGCCATTTGTACAATTTGTACAATTTTTCTGATTTATTATATATATTCTCCATAATAGTGAATAATAATTAATGAATAATAATAATTAACTCCAATTATTAATAAATAATAATTAACTCCATTAATGAATAATAATGAATAAATAATACTCCATAATAATGAATAAGAATAACTTTAAAGAACATAAGAAATCAGTTGATAATACTTCGGTGAGAGTGACAATGAAGATAATGACAATGTAATTGCTGAAAAAGATATTGCTAATGAGGATGAAATATTAACCCATGAAGAATTGCTTCCTATAATTTATAAAGTTTGAAAAATTGTTAATATTTGAACGCTCCCCTACAAAAAATACTATTTTACAAAAATATATACTAACTGAAAATAAAACAGAATATATGTTAATACTAGATTCTAAAACACGTTGGTATAGTTTACTCCTAATGATGGAACTTTTTTGAAACTGAAAAAACCAATCCAAAAGCAATGATCGACTTAAACCTGCAAATTAATTTTTCCGATAGTGAATTCTACTTAATATCCAGAACTGTGTCAGCACTACTTCCAATAAAATTGACTGTTGAGGCATTATGTCGGAAGATTCTAATTTATTAACAGCTAATGCAACAATAAATTTCATGTTGCAGTCACTGAAAGAACAGCACACATCACTATCTGAAGAATTATATATTACATTGAAAATCGTATAGAAGAAAGGCATACCGAAATAGAAAATGTCTTACGGTATTTACATAATTATAATGATTTTAAAAATGAAAATGAAAAAGAAAAAAGAGACAAACTGATTCAAATTTGATCAAGTTTATAGTAAACTTTCTTAAATTTGTTTACCCACAAACCTATCCACATTCAGAAGAATTCGGTACATTTATCGAAGATTATGATGACACTTATGTCGATAGTGAAAAGGAAATGTCTCTTGAACAAAAATTAGTAATGGCGATAATTAAAAAAATTTCAGCAAACCAAAATACAATAAAAAATCAGCTATATCCAAACAATGACGAAAAATAGTTTTATTTGAAATGAGGGAATTAGAGGTAAATACTTGGAAAAAGTATATCGCGCATTGCTAACAGTACCACCAACTAGTGTAGATTCTGAAAGAGCGTTTTCGACAGCTGGTAATTTTTGCACAAAATTACGTTCCAGGCTTAATGATAGTACAATTGGTCATTATGTTTTTTAAGGTCACATTTCAAAAATCTGTAATAGTACCACAGACTGAATAGTGATATTACATTTTTTTTGATTTAAATAAATAAGATGTTTCTTTACTTTTTTTTTTGTGATTCTTTATATACTGTTATAATTTATAAGTTACAAATTTTTTTGTGATATTTTCATTCTCTAATAAAACAGACAAATAAAACAAAAAAAACACCTGTGTTTTCTTTCTTTTTCTAAAATTTCTACTACCGGTATTAAAATCGGTATCCCGGTATTAAGATCTAAAAATACCGAATACCAGTATTGAACTTTTGGTCCGATTTGCAATCCCTAGTTCCATGTTAAAAAATAAACTCTCCTTTAGAGGAAAAATATTTTATACAATATTTTTAAATATATTACAAAAGGAAATAAATCATTTTTGTTTTAGTAAACAAATTGTACTTTTGATGTTTTGCTACAATATGTTTGTTTGTTTATTTCCGTACCATTAGAAGCATTAATCGTAACATTAGCTTAGCTTCATTCACTGAAACAAATTGATTGGGCAATCTGTTTATCTGAGTGTTTAAATGAATATTTGAGGGCGCCTATAGTCTTTAAAAATAAAATAAAATAAAGTAGTGCCTACCAGAAAAGAAATCTGCAATGTCTTCTTGAAAATTATTACAATCAAGAGAAACTAATTTTTCAATTCCTATTATTAGTTCACACTCTCCCTATATATATCTTGTTCAAATTTTCAATCGTTAATAAAATACTTTTTTTACTATCCACTCAAGTTCAAATACATTTTTTTGAACTTGTAGTGGATGACATTTGATTTTAATACAGTTTTTCAAAAATTAATTCATTAATTAAATTTAATCAATTAATTTTTAATTTTTTTGTAGATTTAAGTTGCATGTATCTAATAATAGATGGCGCCAGATCTAAGAGGAAAATTTCAACTTTATTTGTGAAGGACATTTCTGCAATATAGTGGAAAAAAAGTAGGAATTGACATAATTTTTTTATTTATATTATTTATTTAATTGACACATCATAATAATTTCGTTATGTTGTGGTCTTCATAATTTTGCATTAGAACAAAATGATAAATTGTATTTAGAACCATTAAATTGAATACATTCGAAAATGTTTTATTATTAATTTATTAAAATAACGAATATAAAAATTAAAGTTCAGCAACATTAGTAAACGAAAATAAATTATATTTGCAAATGAAATACAAATATTTCGTTTGAATTAGTTCCTACGGCATATTTTTGATTAAAAATTTATTAAGTAACACAATATATATATATATATATATATAAAAATGTTTTCACAAATCTGAGCTAGTGGCTGCTTCGCACCAACATAAATCGTCGTCATAAATATTTGATGATTGATTATTTTATTAATTTATTACTGATTTGTTATTTTACTAAACATAATCATTTGAATATGACATATTAACATTAATACCTTGTTCTTATGTAACTTACTTTTGAACGCGCTTGTCTTAATTGATATACACTAAAGTGACAAAAGTCATGGGATACCTCTTAATATCGTGTCGGTCCTCCTTTCGCCCGGCGAAGTGCAGCATGCATCGAGGATTGGAAAAAGTTGACATAAGTGCATTGTGTCCAGAGGGGAATACTTTGAAGGCGATGAAATTAATTTGGAAGAATAAGTAAAGTGTTTTTGGAAAAAAAAAATCATTGGCCTTACTTTTTGGGCACAGTAGCACACAACAGTAATTTCAAACGTAGTATCATGCAAATCATTTTAAAAAATATTTCAGATAATGATGTAGTCACCTCTATATAAAAGATTCTACTTTACCTCAATTTCATCAATAATTAAGTTTGGCGTCCTTTCAACAAATTTCTAATAGCGAGTGTTGCTTGTAAAAAAATAAAAAATAATGATGAAAAAGTTTAAACCATCTCGTTCAAGTAAGGAAAAAAAAAAAAAAAAAAAAAAAAAAGGATTTTCCATTCAAACTTATATCTGATCACTACTATCTATTACTATCATATTTAAAATAAGAAATGGGAATAAATTAATATTCGAAAGTGAAATTAAAATTTAATTTACAAAAGGTGAAAATCAATATAAAACAGTACAATTTTTTCTAATGATTTCTAAAGAAAAATACTTTAAAATGCTGATACTCAGACAAATTAAAAATATAATAATAATGTTGATTACAAAATAGTAAAAATAAAAGATTATTTAAAAAATTTGTAACTAATACTGTGCCAAAAAAGTAAGACCAATTATTATTTTTAAAAAAAAACTTTTTATTTTTTCTTTCAAATTTATTTCATCACATTCAAAGTAATCCCCTCAGGACACAATGCATTTATGCCAGCTTTTTCCAATCTTTAATGCATATTTAAAAAGTCATCGGCAAGGATGACCTTCAAAGCACGCGGCGATTCAAGTTGAATCTCTTCAATCGACTCAGAACGGTGTCCCCGGAGTGGTCTTTTGAGTTTAAGGAATAGCCAGAAGTCGCACGGTGTGAATACGGTGGTTGTGGAACGATATAGGTTTCAATTTTTTTGGCGAAAAAGTCACGAAGAATCAATGCAGTGTGAGCTGGCGCATTCAGTGGTTTCGGTACCAATCGAGATTTGTTGCGTTTGAGGGCCAAAAAGGAATTGACCAATTCTTTTGAAATTCCAACATCAGCAGCAAGGTTTCTAATTGTAAATCAACGGTTTGAAAGCACCAAATCTTTAATGTTTTGAACGTGAGCTTCGTCGTTGAGGTCGATGGTCCACCAGTTCGACCGGTCGGTCTCGCGCATATGTAAAAATTAATAAAACATAACTTGTAATATTAATACATTTAAAAATCAGCTTTTATTTCAACTAGATATTTGGAAAATTATGTTCATAAATTATTACATAGTAAGTGCTAAATCTTTTCAACAGAAATGGATAAAGTGTTTTATAATTCTAAAAATTGTTAATTTAAAATCTAGGTAGTAAACGACTATTATCATTTTAGTTAAAACTTACATAAAACTATTCGGGGTTTTAAACAACAAAACTATTCGGGGTTTTAAAAATATAAAGCGAACATGAGAGGACGCCACTAGTGTATAAAAAATAAAGCAATGTTCTATAAAAGGAAATCTAGAAAGTCTTCTTGAAAATTACTAAAAATAAAGGAAACTGGTTTTTAAAATTGACATATCTTAATTATTTCATTGTGTTATGGTCTTTGTAATTCTGTATAAGAACAAAATGAAAAATTATATTTAGAACCATTAAGTTGGATACATTCGAAAATGATTTACATTTCTTTTATCAAAATAATTTTAAAGTACTTCGCGGAGTTGAGTTCCGTGGCATTATGTTTTATTAAAAATTTATTAAAAGTGCCTTCTCAGGAACTGCTAACACAATTTCGGTTTGTTATTTTATATATATTAATATTAAAAATGTCTTTCAAAAATTTGATTTGTTATTTTATTTTACAATAATCATTTGAATGTACTGAAATAATTATTAGCAATAATACTATGCAGTACTACTATTTCTATGCAAGTTAGTTGCGAACACGTTTGTGTTAATTAACATACATTAGTTATTTTGCTCTGCCTTAGGATGCATTGGAAACTATCTACCACTATTCTATTAAACAGAATTCCTATAAATATGTCGTAGCCATTGGTGAGTTTGTAATAATACTTTTTTCTTGATCTGTATATTAAAAAGGTACCTCTTTTATTTTAAAGAGGTTGCCTTGTTTTTTTTAAGTGAAATGGCCTTGCAAAAATATAGAAAGGGGAAAAGTTGTTAATGGTGGTTGTTGCACTGGCGGTGTTTGTAGAAAGGGAATTTTCAGCGGAAGTTTAGTGAAGTTGTCTATATTCTTAAGTTGCGTTTACCCCGTAGACAACAAATGTTAAACTTAAAATTTCAGGAAATCAGAAGTGTGTAATTATTAGTGCCTTCCCACGCCCTTATTTTTACGTTTGAATTAAATTAAGGTTAACTTTTCTACTCCAAAACCAGAACTGTAATAATTCAACCAATAAGAGGTCAATGTAAACGAAAGTGTCTATTATTTGGTCATACCATTTTGCCTTTGCTCCTTACCATAAGTCAGTTTTTAAATTATAATTCATTTTATAATAAATTCACAGAGAAACTAATTTTTACATGCTACTTATAATTAAACAGTGAAGGACCATTAATATTTTGGAAGGATTTATCCTAATATACAGTTTTTCATAAGTGTAAAAGAATATAATTTTTATGTATGGATTGTTGTTCATTATATTGCTTGAAAATAAGTCTATCGCGAAATGAAAATTTGCTTAGTTAGGCGAAATGAATGCGAAAACGAGTTTGGCGTAGGAGGAGGAACAAAGTACAAGGTTAGCGCTTTGTACGTGAACCATATTTATGAGGGAAAATTTTTGATCTTCTAAAATATTTGTTGATCTAAATAGTTTTAATATTATAATGCGCTATATAGCAATAATTTGATTGCTTTCGAAGAATTCATAAACGTCTAATTTAATAAAATAGTGGTAGGTAATTTGCCAAGTGTTCGATTTAACCTACATAAATACGCATTTATATTTTAAACCTATATATACTTTCGAAAATGTAGCAGACTAAAATAACTCAAATATGTTAACTAAAACAAACGTGGTAAAAAGTAATTTGCAGAGGAAAAAGGTATTATTGCTGATTATTATATTCAAATGAATATTGTAAAATAAAATAACAAATCAGATTTGTGGAAAACATTTTAATGTATATGATTAAAAAAAAAAAAATAACAAGCAGAAATTTAATAACGGGAGTAAACAAACACACATTTTCTAACAAAAATCAAAGTAAAATTTATTTACTAAGACAAGAATGATTTGTTTATTTTTATAATACATTAAAAATAAATAGCACAGAAGAGATGTAATTTTGCAATAAATGAGTATTTATAATAAGAATTTGTCTTTTGGCAAAGGAGTGCAGTATCGTTGGTATAGAGAGTAACATATTTATAAAGATACATAACATAATTTATAAAGGAATAATAATTTATAAAGATGGAACATAATTTATAAAGATATTGTAATAGAATAGGCCCTAAAAGAGATGCCTGTCCTCCTGCATTAATAACTCTAACTTTAAAGTCTGCTTTATTAACCATAACAACAAATTTTCTATTAGTAGGAGAGGAGTGAATAGTTTTGATAGTAAATGGAGGAAAATTAAAAGTGATAAGCTTATGGATGAGTCCATCAATTCATACTTTATTAAATGCTTTGGCTACATCAAGGAAAGTCGCGGCCGTGTCGAATTTAATTGTAAATCCCTGAAAAGTAAATTTTTAAATTTAAAAGTTGATGAGTTTTTCTTTGAATCCGAATTGTTGAGGAATCATAAATATTTTTCTTTTCATCTATTTATAAAGATAATTAAGAATAGAATTTCCCCCAATTTTGCTAATAGCAGGGCCGGATTTAGAAAAAAAGAAGCCCTAGGATATTCAACTTTTGAGGCCCTTTCACCTCCCATTTTTAAATTACATGAGAGATAATAAAATACATAATTACTGTGATATATATCAATATGTTAAATGAAACATGTTGTAATTAGTACAAATCTTTAAAAAAAAATATGGCACATTTAATAAATTTAAAAAAAGTTCGGGAACACTTATTTAGACATTTATTCTCAGCACCCTATATAGTACTTGTAACAATAACTAATCAAACATAACACATAACCTTTACAAAGAAACAAAACTCAAATAATAAAACTCTTTGCCCGCGATAATAAAATATGCAAAAAAAAATTATCCTATTTTCTATCAAATTAAATTAAATATATGCAATACATTAAAGATTAAAACGAATTCATTTCAGATAAATTTATTTCATAATAATTCGCGTTGATCTTAATAGATTTTTATGTTTGTTTATTAGTTATATGTGTAGAATTGCTCCTTATTTTCGATTCAGTGTTTTAGTGTTTACTGTTTTTAGAATAGTGTAATTCTAATTTTGCTAACAATTTGAATGTAGGCCTCTCTTGATCTTGAGGCCCTGGGCTGAAGCCTTGTTAGCCTATAGGAAAATCCGGCCCTGGAGGAGAGTACGGAAATTGGTCGACAGCTATTAGGCTTGGTAGGATCTTTGCCAGGTGGCCTCTCCTACAGAATTACAGAAATAAAAATATTTTTTATATTGCATATCATATCAAGTGAATGATTTAAATTATAAATAAATTAATAATTATTTTAAATTTCTAAGAAATTTTGCAATAGTTCTTTGCTTTATTTTTTTAATCCAGATAAAATTATCTGCAGAGTCATTTTTTAAATATTTACTGGTGTTTATATGATATATTATATTAGAATCTCATAATAATTAAATATTCATTTTTTAAATGATCAGTAACAGAAATGAGAATCTTAGTGTGTACTGTTTTTTAACATCTTTTTGCAAGATATTCGAAAATCATATCCATAATTTAAATGTCTCCACAAAAAAAAAAAAAAATATATATATATATATATATATTTGTTAGGTTTTGATGATGAGTAATACTTTGATTTAAAAGTGACAAGTAGTTATAATTCTATTCCAACCACAGATTGCATGGAACGACATATAATGCCACATTTTTTTTTAATCCGACTGACTTGACTATTTGCCAATTTCCACACAATTTGTGGTGGAAATACAGTTTTGTTTACTCTAAAATTAATTAAACAGAAAATTCACAAAAATATTTTAAAATTCTTCCAATTTTAATTTTTGTTTTTCATTCGTAGAATTTTTTAAAATGGTAATTAATTAACTTCAAAGTACAATACAAGTAACTTGTACTTATAGGAAAATTGTATATTAAAGTACTAATTATTATAAGTATTGTACTTATATTAATTTTCTTTGTACTTATAAAAATGAATCAGTATAGCATATAGATTTTTTTTAGTTGCTAAATTACTATTTAAGTTTGAGACTTTTTAAATATGAAGCAATAAATCTAAATTTTCCTATCTACAGCATGTTGCATTTTATAAGTTGAAAATCATAATTTATCCTCCACCATTAAAAAAATTATTTTTGATCATATAATGTAAATAAATTTTTAGTTATTATTTAATAAATGTGTTAAGATTAACTTTTAAAAAGGAAATGATATTGTAAACTAAATTATTTAAGTATCATTTCTATTTTTTATCAGAATATACCTTTTTTAATTTTTCTGTATTAAAAACTGTTTTTATTAAAATGCATAAAAGCTTTTTTTATTTTGTAAAGCTTTTTGCTTAAAATATTGTAAAGCTTATTTTATACTTTGTAGCCAGATGTTTAACATGGAAAATTTTTTAATTTAATTTTTTTTTAAAAAACCATTTAAAAGAAACCAGGGATACTTAGTGGTTCAACTATTTTACCCTATTTATCCTACTGGATTTACTTTAGAACACATACCTGTTTCTCTTTCACCTTCTGGATCAAAGTTATTACTTTTTTTTTTTTTTAATAGTAGATGAGCTTGTTAAATCTAATTTCGAGATACTGACAACTTTATAAGCAACAAACAAAATAAAAATTGTGAATTGAAAAACAAAAGCCTGTATTTTGGAATTTAAAGTTTAGAGAAAACACTGTTGAACACAAAAACAATATGCAGCAATTAATATTATTATTATAAATTTACAGAACTGGTGTCAATAAAATATATATATATATTATTTTTCCGAGTTGAATCGTGTAGAAAAAAATGTGACTCTAAGCCAAGTTTAGAAATTTGATTACAAATATTGATTTTATTAAAGATTGTAATTTAAATTATTTTAGATTTATGACTGACACATGTTTTAGAAATAAAGCTGTCAATTATACAGTAAGAAGTTTTTATTAGTTATATTTTTTTACAATAATTTGACCATTTAAAAATATTGTCTATTGACAGGTGGTGCTTTTATGATAGATAATTTAATATACAATTTAAAGTCCAGTTAAAGAAATAAGTAATAAAATATATTATAATTAAAAAATTTGAATGTTTATGATAAATTGAATATTAATTGATTTTTTTATTATTTATTTTATTCAGAGACTAAAAGATTTAATTGCATTAAATAAAGAGATTAAAACTTTTTATATATACTTGTAATTAATGAATTGGATTAATTTTATAAATAAAAAATTTATTTGAAAATCACACATAAAAATTAAACAGAAAATTACAATGTCTTTGTTAATAGTATAAGCAATTAAACAAAATGAGGTTCCCCTTTGTTCATTATTTTGACATATTCATATTTGTGCAATTATCATGTTTACTTTCATATATGGAAGAAAATATAAGAAACAAAATATGTCTATATCAGTTAAATATTTTGGCATCTACTCTATTTTTAAATATTTTTTTTTTTAATTATATATGAAAAAAAAAAAAAAAAAAAAAAACATTACATTTTATTGATAGCATTTTTTTTTCCGGTTTATTATGTAAAATTTCTATCTAAAAGTTTAATTATCCACAAATTAAGAACCCGATTGATATTCTATCTGAAAAGTTTTTAAATCAATTAATTTATAAATTCAGATATTTAAAGTTACTGTTTATGTTTTAATGAAATGAAAGTTTTTTTTAAATATTTAAAAAATAACACGAATATTATATCTTATTGCATTATTTTAAGTATTTGTAAAATAACCAAAACCATTATTTGCTTATTTACCAAAATTGAACTTTATTAAAAAAAAAAAAATCAACATGCTGTTATTATGCTCATTGAAGAGATGTAAGTTACCTTATTAAACAATTAATAAAATAAAATTCAAGTTTACAAAGAAATAATGAATACTTTATTAATTCCTGTAATTTATTGCACAAAAATTTGTATGGAAAAAATATTCATTTTGTGTGAAAGGTTATTTGTTTTTATACTTGTCTCGAAAAAACTTTTAAATTTTAAAATTACAGGGTTTGGCATCTGAAAAATTATGAAGAAACTCTTTTGGGTAATTATTCCTTCGACAGGATTGGAGGACCTTTGCTATTACTTATAAGAATTTGTTATTACATAGGTAAATTGCTATTATTTGTAAGAATCAAGTAAATTTTACTGCCAATTAATTACATATTTAATCTAGTATCAAAGCAAGGTTTCTAGAAAATTCAGGCTTAAATAATAACAGTATAAAAAATTATAATTTCAATGTGATTAAATAGAATTTTTCTCCCAAATATCATTTGATCAATGAGTTACATTAGTATTAAGTACCTTGGCCAATGGATATTGTATCATTAACAGTTTATAGTGCAACCTCCAGAAGTAATGGCTATGTAAATGTAATAAAAAAAAAACTGTTTATCTATATACATATCTTAACATTTTATATAGCAAAAATAACTTCCCGGTAAAACCTTAAACTTTGTATATCAAGATTAACCAGTTTTTCTATGCCAGTGAAAATACTCGTCATCTTGTCCTAAAAATTACTAAATAATATTTATATTGACAAATTATAGATAAAGATTATTTATTACGGAGTGTATTTCAAGCAGGTAAGTGGTACATTAAAAATCAAATGAAATCATGATCATTATTGGAATTTTAGATCGCATGTCATGCCTTTGATGGTTTTTTGTATTATTATAATACAATTAAAGGATATGTTACAGTTTAAATTAATTATATTAATTCAATCTGACATACATGTAGTTAGTGGAAATATATAGTGACCGTAAAAGCAGACTTTGCTATATTCTAAGTTAAATATATGCAAGAGCTCACTATAGTATGCTTTTTCATATGTGATCACTTTGTCTGCATGGTAAGGAGATTGAGGAATTAATTGGTTTTCTTACAGCATTTGGAAACTTTTTGAACAAAAAAAAAAAAAAAAAAAAAAATCAACAATTAAAAATAACAATTGGATAGAGAGATTTGCTTTTAAATATGATTTCAAGCAATTTGGTATGCTTAGTCTTATTATTAGAATAAGCAAAATTGCTCTGTTATTATATCTTATTGCTCTGTTGTTATATCTTAATAGCCATTTGTGATTTATGAAACCTCTTACAGGTTAAAATGTTTATATCTATCAAATCTTAAGTGTAATTTATAGTTATTAATTTTTTTTTTCTGAAAAGGTAAATCATTGGGTTACATTATACATATTCTCTCCATTTTTCTATTCTGTGTTAATTCCAAGCTACCTGAAAACTCATAGATCATTGTTTAGTAAGTAATTAGCCAAAAACTGCATCAGTCATTCATACAAGTAGAAATGTAGATGAATGATATTATCACAGACAACTATAGATATGACTTGTATTTATAGGTTTTTGGAAATGATTCTGACACTTCGTAGAAAAGTTTTATATTCTTAGTTGCCTCATGTAATTAGCTATAGGTTGTTTCCAGAAACTTCAACTTGGTTCGTTTTTATTTTAATATATTTGCTGTAATATTTTTGTGATCTACTGCAGGTAAACAAATGAATAATTATAAAAATTACAACTTCCTTAAAAATATTAGCATATTATATAAATTCGCCGTTATATGTACCATGGCAGTGCCAATATAGTTTTAATCCGGATAATAGTTTAAAAGATTAATTTTTAGCAGATAAAATCTGTAACAATTAAAACAAGCATATTTAATATGTTTACACACATTCTGTACTTATGTAGATGATATAAATATTTGACAAAGGCATGCGATATTGTTTCGCCATCTGGTGGTCAATGAAAAAGCGAGTGCTCGATCAGTTAAAAATTATAGAAAAATTACTCTGTGTGTTTGCATACGTACTTATTCATCAGAAAATTTGATAACAATGTTTATTTTGCTTATAAATATCACAGAATTTAAAAAAAAAAAAAACTTCTTTCTATATGCTCATCAATTAATTTAATGTGAAAATTGTTTAATCTATAAAAATGAAATTAAAATAGACTTTGCTATCAAATAATTTTATTGCACTGAATCACAATTTTTTGAACTACAAAATTATATTTAACAAACTTGAAATTAAATTAGATTTAAAATAATTTTTATATAACATATAAAAAAAAAAATTTCAAAGAACTTTTAATAATTATTTATCATATAGTTTGTAACATTAATTACATTAGATAAATAATTCAAACAAAATTTATTATCTGCATTGCTTTAATATTAATTAGGATTGATGAATTGTTGAAGTAAATAATGAATTGTTAAAAGTTGTTTAATGAATAATGTTTTCTATATCTTTATGTAGTCATAAACTTAATCACATGTATTAAAAATTGCTTTAATCTACAAAAAGCTTACTCATGATTAGCTTTGCCTGAATATTTTTCTTTCAATTTCACTAATGTAAGTGATACAGAAATCGCTGTCATATATTAAATGAAAATAGATCTATGTAAACTAATGAAATCTGACATTGATAGGAATGTATAATATCTATTACTCTACATACAAAATTGCTTTCTTTTGTTTTCTTAACAAATAAACCGAAAAAAAAAAAAAAAATGCTTTTGAAGTAAAATATTTCATTTGTTTTAAAATGTGTTCATATTGGAAATTCTCAAAATTCAATGTGAACAAAAACAAAGGTTGACAAAATATTGAAATCGAGAAAAAATGAAAGAATTTGTCATAATTTATTCATGAATTTATTTAAAACATGGAGTTGTAAAATTTAATTGAAAATGCTATATAAAAAGCTTGTTGTAAATATTTACTTGATCTATTGAAAAATACTAGTGTGTGCTTAACAAATAAATATTATAAAGACATTGTACATTAAGCAGTTACTTATTGAATTAGCAAGATTTACAAATAATTACAATTTGTACAGTATTCTATTGCACAAGGAAAAAAAAATTAACTATTTTTGTGAAAAAAAATTAAATGATTAGGTTTTAATATGAAATGTTTCCAACCTTAGCTGTAATGCATTGGCAGCATTGACTTTGTTGTCACTTAAGTTGTAACACAATTAAGAAGTCTAGCATTATCGGCTTGTCATAATCCTATATCTAGCCATTTAAAAAAAAATCATCTAAACAATTTCTCTTGGACATTACGAACAATATCTTTGTATCAACAATTGAAGATCAACTAGTATTAATACAAATTACTATAATTAAATATATTTGCGACAACTGATAACTATATTTACTATAAAATGTAATTAAGGATTATATTTGCAGTATTCAATTCTTTAGAGAATAATAAAATTCTATTAGTATTTATTTTTCAAATAAATCATACTCTTTTGTCATTCTTTTAATTGTAAGAATATAAAAACATATATCTTAACAATTGGAGAACATTCTTGGGTGTAACTGGCTAGAGGTCAAAATGAATTTATGAATATTAAAAAAATTTTTGAAGTCATTTTCTCCATTAATGCACACATTATTTATATTCATTAATACAAACTTATCAAGTAAAAATCAATATTCCTTTCAATACAGTGAGCTCAAATACACCCTCAATGGTAACTGAAACCAACTGCTGAAGATTGTGGGTTGCGCTTGCAAAAAAAAATTGTTGAGAATTATCATTCTTTATATTGTACATATATTTCAATAAAATAATGTGAAAAATATAATAAAAAATATATAAAGAATAAGATATAATATTATATTGATTCAATAATTGTTCCAGCATTTGGGTCCCTTTTTGTAGTAGCTAAATGCAAAAGTGACTAGAAAATGGTTGCTATTTATTGTTTTTTTAATATTCATTGCTTAAACATTTATTCACAAATATATGTTGATTCAATACAATTTAATATCTTAATGTATGTATGGTTGTTGCTAAATAATAATTTAGCAACAACCATACATACATTAAGATATTAAATTGCTAAATAATAATTTAGCAACAACCATAGTTCCTTTGTTGATCTCAATATTAAAACTGAACATGTTCTAGACAATTTCATAATGAATTTTAGTAGGATACATTGCTGGTTTGCAGGACATGAGTTACTTGCAAAGTTGAAACTCTAGTGTTATAGTAAGTAATAAAAAATTGCAATGTACAAAGAGATCCTGCAAAACAGGCTAGTGCATTATTGACTTAAAAGTTATCTCCTAGTTTGCAATAAATTGGAAAACATTGAATAAATTATTTTTCTAGTACCTACTATGGTAAGTTGGAGCAGCATTGTGTTCCATTTTTTAATTTTTTTATCAAATATGATTTCTATCACAAAA